>JAFBJT010111990.1:107467-118192 GCA_016785325.1 Chascanopsetta lugubris | reverse complement strand
GGGGGGGGGGGGGGGGGGGGGGGGGGGGGGGGGGGGGGGGGCGGGTGACACCTGGACATGAGACCTGGCTGGAAATCGGGCTGACGGAAAAAACGTGACTCGCCCTGATTCTGTGGCTAAGGCTGGTGTCCCCTTCTGCCTGTCTTGTCTGTTCATCCTCGTGGTCGTCGCGCTAGGTCCACATTCCTCCATCCGCGGGAGATGGAGCGACATGTTTGGGCATAGTCTCCGCGTCTCCACGCTCATGGTTGGGCCGCCAACGCCACGCCGCTCACATCTTGTCATTCTTCCTGAGGCTGCGCCGTAGCTGACAAAAAAAAAAGGACCGGCACCCAGGGGTTGAATGCGGCTGCTTGCTGTCATGCCACGCGGGAGTGTGAATGGCTTCTGTGCATGTGGAGCGTGTGTGAGCGTTGCATGTTGGGAGTCTGAACCTCATACAACATGCTCATCTTGCACCCGCGAGCGGTTCCGCTGCATGCGTCCTCCTCCTCCTCCTCCTCCTCCTCCTCCTCCCGCCCCATCGTGCTCGTCTGGGCTCATATCGGCGACAACGTTTCAATACTACTTCGATACCTGTGTGAAGTAATGCGTTGGAGCCATGAGGAGTTCCACTTCAGCGTCACCCGCGGGTACCAAGTGGAGACGTGGGAATAGACGGTGCCACTTTAAACAGCTTTGTCGGCAGCGTCTCAAACGAATGCAATCAATCTGCTGTTACCGTCAAACGGAGCCAGTCGGCACCGAGTAAAGTTGATGTCGTAATCACTCTGATTAAGACAGACCACTTATCAATACACTTGTGATATCACGTATCAACCTTAACATGGGTATCGAAGCCAAAACTCCAGTATTGTGACAACACTAACTTGTCCAGTCTGTACATAATGCTTGAAATGGATTTTTTTTTTCTCGAAATGATGCTCATTGTCCCTTCTGTCTCTCTCTGTAACCCTCCGTGGTCCCCCTCTCTGCCCCCCCACCCCCCACCCCCCCCCCGCCCCTCCAGTTGACCCTAACCCCAGTACACCAGCAACTTTTGATCCAGCAGGCCCAGGCCCAGCTCCTGGCTGCGGCCGTGCAGCAGTCTGCCAGCCAGCAGAACAGCACCACCGGGGCCAACATCTCGGCGTCGGCGGCCACGCCCATCTCCCAGCTGTCCCAGCCCATCCAGATCACCCAAGTATGACACTGTCAAGCCTGTGATCGCACACTGTAAATCACACGTGATGGTGCCCTGTGTAAGATACAGGGATAAAGCCAGCAGTTGTTTTTGATGATTGATTTAATGAATATTTTGACGAATGGCATGAAAAGACATGTGAAAAACGGACAGGTATATGTGGACAATGCTTTAAAAAATAATTTAAAAAAAAAAGCTTTTTACTGCTCCTACTTAGGGAGAAATGTGCTATGCTTTTATAGAGCCCCGATAGAATGATCATTTTCCAACTTTAAAAATAGATAAATGAGGTCTTGCCGCCTTGCTGCAATTTAGCGACATCTAGGAGTGAAGCTGTGCGTAACAGCTTTATATCCCTCACCTCACACTTCACCTATGTGTGTAGAAAAACATGGAGGTGTGGCCTCCAGAGAGACGACCTGCCGTAGATCTAAATAGCTCATCCTACGTGAAATGAAAACAAACGATTCACATTAAAACGTCAGTGTTATTATCATTTCACCTTAATCGAACACACTGGAAATATGGGCTTCAGTCGAGTTATGCGTATGAACCTCATGACCTTTTCTTCACCAGTAAAAACAAGTGAATGCAACACTGTGATGATCAACCTGTTTGCGCTTGTGCCTCCGCCAGCTACAGCCACAGAATCTGCACCAGTTTGTCCTCGTTCAGCCTGGCCACCACATCCCCACCCCCCAGTTCATCATCTCACAGCCACCACCTCAACCAGGTGAGTTTTAACGCTCGCGCTCTTTGATTTGCGTTCACAACCAATGACCAGGGTGAATTCCCCTACGTCAGATCCTAATTTCTCTCTCCTGTTGGCCCCCTCCTCCCCCCCATCTCCTCTTTTCTTGCACACTGCGGGCATACTACAAGCCCTTCGAAATCTACCTCCAAACAATCCTAACCTCCTGCCGACTCAACCGAACATCAACCTTGCCAGTCAGGTAGGTCGTCGCCATCGACGCGCAAAAGAAAGACCTGCATTCATCGCGGCGGTTTGTGTTGACGGTGTCGATGTTATCTGCCGTCTAGCCTGCGACCCCACCAGCAGTCACACCCATTCAGCCCATCAGTCAGACACCACCCAAACGGTTAGATACCCCCACTCTGGAGGAGCCCAGTGACCTGGAGGAGCTGGAGCAGTTCGCCAAGACCTTCAAACAGAGACGCATTAAACTGGGCTTCACACAGGTGGGTGGAGGAGGGGAGGGGCTTGTGTGTTTCAGGAGTGTAGCTCCACATATTGTTGTGTACAAAAATGCCGCTTAATACATGTGGCGTATTCAGTTATCCCATTGTCTGCGATGGGAATATGTGTGTGTAAAATGTTTTGGTAACCCCGGGTCGTTGTTCAAGCTCAAAAGATGCTGAGTGCATCCAATCTGGGCGATTGTAAAAACATGGCGGCCCCCACGATGAAAGTATACATTAGAGGGCTTATTTTTTATGAAAGTAAAAAAAGGAGTCGCACATTCAGGTTATAATACAGTTGTAAAACTGTATTTAAATGTGTTTTTTAATTCTTACCTACAGATGGAAACTCGGACAGAAAATCATGCACCTTTAAACAGACACTCACCTCTGGGTGAAATGCATCTGCAGACAGGTTTTTATTGGCATTGATGGGAACACAACACCATGACTTACCAGTTTCTTCTTATCGTGTGCCGAGGCAAGTTCTAGTATCATTTCTGGCACAATGCTACAACCGAAGTTATCTTGCAGCCGTTACTATGGCAACCTAGCCATGAAACTATGGAGCCAACAACGTTTTTATCTCTTGAAACAGGGCCCAACAGTGTTGATTCACATGTTTGTGTCAAGAGAGAGGGAGCTTCCACTGACTCAAGTCATAGGGCGGATTATGAAACCGGTTTCCTTGGTGTATGTCTCTCGCCAAGCTCCATGGTGATGATCACTGTATTGTGTTTTCATTGGTCGGACTTGACGTAAAAAAGACGGCACGGTAGCTTTGGTACAGATGCTGGAAAAGGTGTTAATTGCCCCCTTTTTTTTTTTTAGAGCACTTTAATTCGAGTTAAAATATCACAGGTGTTCCCACTAATGTTAACTGGCAAGTTTCTTCACCGACTCAAAGCCGAGTGTTTGCGCTGCTGAATTTCTTTTCTTTCTATCTTTTTCTTTTTTTTTTTATCTTAACACTGGCGCTTACATTACTGTCCTTGTCTCCAGGGAGACGTTGGCCTGGCCATGGGAAAGCTCTACGGAAACGACTTCAGCCAAACCACCATCTCTCGCTTCGAGGCCTTGAACCTGAGCTTTAAGAACATGTGCAAACTCAAGCCATTGCTGGAAAAGTGGCTCAACGATGCAGGTTTGTCCCTGAGCCCACCTGCGCCGGGAGTCTGGGGGGGGGTGGCACTTCCTGTCCCATCCCTCGTCTTTACCTCCCTCTCTCCCCTTTGCGTCGGTGCTGTTTGTGCAGAGAACCTGACATCTGACCAGGCCCTGTCCAGCCCCAGTGCCCTGGGCTCTCCGGGCATGGGCATAGAGGGGATCAACCGCAGACGGAAGAAGAGGACCAGTATTGAGACCAACATCCGAGTGGCCTTAGAAAAGAGCTTTCTGGAGGTGAGACCCTTTTTCCCCCCTTACGTCTCTGTGTTATTTATTTATTTATTCTCATTGCTCACTCGAACCGATAGGTTCGCGCTGTCGTCTAAATTCTGTGCAACGCTAAGTTCAAGCGCACGCGGTGTAAGTGACGTGGAGGAGGTCGTGAGGGATCCAGTCTGCTCAATGCTGACAGGGAATCTCTGGCTTCTTTGCCCCCTTCAAGCAGAACCAAAAACCTACCTCTGAGGAGATCACCATGATCGCTGACCAGCTCAACATGGAGAAGGAGGTGATCCGGGTCTGGTTCTGCAACCGCCGGCAGAAGGAGAAGCGCATTAACCCGCCCAGCAGCGGCAACAGCGGAGGATGCAGCACCCCCATCAAAACCATCTTTACCCCCAGCAGCCCTTTGGTAAAAGGAGGCGGCGCTCCTGTTGTCTCGATGCCTGTTTTGCGGCGAGACTGCCTCTTTAACGCTGACTCTCTGTTGCCATCCATCGCTCAGGTGCCCAGCACAGCGAGCCTTGTGAGCAGTTCGACGATTAACACACCCACCACTCTGACTGTAAACTCAGTGTTGCCTCTCACCAGCACCAGTGTCTCCACTTTGTCCTTCACAGGTTTGTCAGCTGCTTTGATAATAGCGTTCTACTTTTTTTTTTTCTCCCAATGGATTTGATCATTTCCAGAATACTCGTGCGCTCTGTTTTTCACCAGACCTGATTAATTGATCACCAAATTAGTGGCCCAGCTCCTTCAGTGATCAACCAAAGTCACTCTCTGGAAGATTCACATAGTCTCGGCAGCCGATGCACGTGCTCATGGCTCTGTCCGCGCTCCCTGAAGTCCAGCACTCTGGTCAGACCTGCTTCAGCTCCAGGGAACAGAGCAGAGCGTCAAGCCCTTGCCAAGCCACTAGGGGGCAGAGTTGGTTGAGCAAGTGAAGGGAACAGGGACAAAGTCCAAATCTTCTTCATACCTAGACAGTAAAAAAAACAACAACAAATAATAGGTTTTAAAAGTTACATATAGTCCCTTTAGTTCATCATCAAATTGGTTGCGTGTTGTTATGATACTAATGATAATGAACATGTCAGTAGATGTTAAGTTTTCTCTACGATCTCCCCGAAGGCACAACGGCTGCAGCCACAAACACCGCATCCGTCATCTCCACACAGCCGATGGTCACCACGGCAACCAGCTCTCCGTCTCTGAGCCCGTCACCGACGACTATCCAGTCCACGACCGCCGAGAGCAAGGCTGCCACCCATGCGACGGCCATCCTGTCCCAGATCCCCACATCCATAGCCACCTCCCTGGGGACGGGTCAGGTGATGGTGGCGTCTCCGGGTCTGTCCGCAGCGCTGCAAGGGGCCCAGTTACCCACAAGTGCTAGCTTCGCTGCTATGGCCGCCGCCGCAGGGCTCAACCCAGGACTAATGGCCTCTTCCCAGTTTCCTCCCGGGTGAGTGCAGGCCACGGTCCAAACAATGGCACAGTCCTGTCGTCCAGTCATCTCCCTCCGTTCACCTCTGACCCATGTATATGCTCTTCCTCTGTGTGTGTGTGTGTGTGTGTGTGTGTGTGTGCGTAGAGGGGCCCTGCTCAGTCTAACCGGTGGCCTAGGAAGCGCCCTGAGTCCTGCTTTCTTGAGTAACAGCACCCTGGCCACCATTCAAGGTACGAATGTCATCACCATTCATGAACTTGCCCAGTCAGCAAATATTTTCTGGACCGGGAAAAAAAGAATCGAGCAGCTGACTGGGGGTTTCTGACCTTTCTCTTTGAGGAGAAAAAAAAAACAGAGACTACATACATTCGAGAATCAGCATAAAGGGTAACGACCTGTTTTGTAATACAGTAGTCATTTCAGAATTTAGATTTTCTTCACACTCTCTGAGAAACATTCCTTTGTAGTTGATAGGTGCTTTTTAGAGCGCTGTAATGAAGATGAGCCCAAAATTCATCAACTCGGCAAGTGGACCCGAGTGTCACTCGAGAGGCCACGCCCCCTTAATTTCGCACAGTCTCAAAACTCGCTCAAATGAAAACAAGTTCCCGCTGAACGAGATCAGAACTGCAGTTTGCGCCAGGCTGCAAACACGTTGAATTCACCGTCGGAACATTGACTCACTTTCGGAGCCAGCCTCAAGTGGCCACCCCGTGAACCGCGGGGTGTTGCCACCTCCGCGCTGGCCTCGCGGTCCTCACCCATCCTTAACCATCCTCTCCTCCGCCTTGTTTAAGCTCTGGCATCCAACGGCACAATCCCCATCACCTCTCTGGACGGCAGCAACCTGCTGTTCGCCAACACGTCTGCCGGCAACGCGCCCAACATGGTGACCTTCCTCAACCCCCAGAACCTGTCGCTGCTCAACAACCCCGTCAGCCTGGTGTCCACTGGAATGGGGCTGCAGGTCGACGCCCACCACCAGTCCACGCCCGCCGTGCAAGCGTCGACCATTTCCACTGCCTCCAAGGCTCAGTGAAGCCGCTCAGGCCCGGAGGCGACTCCCGCCCCCCCCCCCCCCCCCCCCCCCCCTCGGCGCCGCTCGGGCCCGGGGGCGCCGCCCGCCCCCGCCCCCCCCCCCCCCCCCCCTCCCCCACCTCTCACGTGGTGCACTGTTCCGATCACACCACGCTGGCAGCGGGGAGGTCGTTAGCGGCCCGGCGCTTTGCTAGCTGCCCCCACGTCGTACCTGTCGTTATTTAATCCTTTTGCTGCCACCAAAAAGAAAAGAGCCTCAAATGAGGTTGAGGTTACCTTTTTCCTTTTTATTTTTGTTTTTTATTTTTTTTTTATCTGTCTTTTTCTTTATGATTCTTGGATGTTTTTCTTCTTCTTCTTCTTCTTTTCTTTTTCTTTTCTTTTCTTTTTTTAGATCCAAATACAGTGGCCACATGGACGCTGTTGTTGGCCTACCGCTCCTCATGAACCTTGACACGTGTCCAGGGAGGAAGTGTCCTGGGCGCCGTCAAGCTGTTCACATATACTATGTGTGTGTGTGTGCGTGCGTGCGTGCGTGCGTGCGTGTATATACAGTATATATATATAAATATATATCCTCTCTTTCCAGGTCAGAATTTTCTCTGAAATACTTCTAACCAAAAACTTAAGGATTTTCCTCTTTTAACATTCAAACTAAAACAGATTTATTACTAATTTCTCAATATCCATCATCACTAATGGGGATTTGTGTGTCGACACCCCATTTTTAAGTATCTCTCTTTTTGGGGTTTTTGGACAGGCCTTGATGTAAATCATATCAAAGTTATATTTTAGAGACTTTTTTTTCTCCCTTTTTATCTTTACTGTCTTGTATTTTTTGACATTTTCTGAACTTTGTAAGTCTAATATTAAGTTAAGAGTTAACTATCACTTTTTAATCGTGGTTATAAGGCTTTAAAAACAAGTAATAAGTGGCCGATATTAAAGGTTATCATTGCTTTAAGGGTCGGAGGGAGGGAGGGAGGGAGGGACGGGGGCGTGTCTCTCTTTAGTCTCTCTTTGTGGAAACACTGAGCTTTGCATCACGCTGCTGCGGCGGCGGCGGCGGCGAAGAAGAAGAAGACACCGAGCTGGTGTAGAACGGCGGCCTCAGTGCGGATCATGGACACTGATAGGAAGTGACTGAAAACACGTCGTGGAGAGCTTTAAACCAAACGAGCTGTGTCCGACGAAGGATGTGTTTTCGGGCAGTGGTCCGGCAGAAAACTGTACATTATATTTGGATTCAGACGTAGGAAGTAGATGTCTGCATGCGTTGTCTCCGGCTCAGGCAGAAGCCGCCTGTTCAGTTAAGGCCCCGTGGCCGACTGGTCCGTTTTGAGGGACGCGGTCGTGGCGCCGAAGGTGCGGCGATCGGCTCGGTTATCGTATCGTGGGTGTTTTGTTTTGTTTTTGTTTTCTTTTTTTTTTTTAATAATAGTACCGTTGTATCTACTTGTGCACAGTATCTGTACCAAAAACTGGATTGATGAGCTGCAGTCTGCCTTTTTTGGGGAGGAATGAAATTCTGTCTTTCCTTTTAATTTTTAATTTTTTTTAAAATTTTTTTTTTTTTCCTTTTCTTTTCTTTTGAAAAATCCTTTTCCTGTTCTGTCTGCAGTCACTCGGCTGGCTTACGTACTTTAAGATATACCAAAAATATTTGTTCAAATAATTGCTGTGTGTAGTTCGGTGTCGCTTAGTCTAGTCGATATATTTATGAGAACTTCTCCATCGTCAACGGATATTTAGAAATGCAATATTTTGATGATCATGTCTCCAAAGATGACCTTTTCCTTTTCTTTGAATCGTTAATTTGACCGAGCGGCTCGCGGCTCGACGTTTAATTGGCAGCACAACTGACCAAAAAGAGAGGGACTGTTGGTTTTCGGGGGCATGAGAAAGTATTTTCCTTGATTGGTGTCTTTTTGATATGGCCGGGTTTCTGGTTTCTGGCCCCCCGACGCCCAATCCCAGCTCCCTTTGAGCCATCCAATGGCTGCTTTTCCGTTCTTTGATCCGTTTGCGTTTGGCCGTTTCGGTAGCAGTTCTGGACTTTTCTGCAGCATAATAGAAAGGTTCTGTTGTTTTGGGTTTTCTACTAATGTTCAGCCATAAAAACAACAGCTTCAACCAAAGTGGTTTCTCTCAGTAGTTGCTGTGCCTGTCCGAGCACACACACACGCGCGTTGGTTTTCCTCTCCGCTGTCCTCGGTCGACATTTCATCACTTCTAAAACAACAACAACAAAAAACCAAACCGTGCTGCCGGAAAATTGAGGAAAGAAATTTTTTTTTACATTTTTATTTTTTTTTAAAAAGCTTTAACAACCTGCTGCTGAAGCTCCTGGTGGAGTGGTGCTGTGGAGGGGCCCTGCATGCTTTCCTATAGCTTTATGACTGCTTCCTGTGCTATGCAGGTGTTGTCGGTTCGAGTCGGGAGCTTTCTCACTTTTGTAAACGCATCGTCGTGAGTCGTCACGTGGTACCCCGCCTCCTCTCCGCACCGCCATTTTGAAACCAGCGCGTCGGGATGCTGACTCATGACCCGGCGTGCTGACGCGAACCCATTCGACCACACAGAAGTAGCATTGTTGTGCTGCGTGACAATAAGGATGAGCGCGGCGGCGATGACCATTACGGGATGACTGAGACTGTAAGCAGCCAACCGTTGGTGCATGTCCACGATCCTCCTGTGTACTTTTTTTTTTCTTCTTTTCTGTTGTTTTGATTTTACTTTGACTGAATATACCTCAGCAGCACTTAAACACAAGGTTCACCTGTAGACATTTCTGTGTACAGACCAGTATAGAATGTAAACGTACTGTCTGGCTCACCGTGCAGAGTTTATACTGATGAACCACGCATAGGAACCGTACATTTAAGGAAAAGAGAGAGAGAGAGAGAGAGAGAGAAAAAAAAAGAAAAACAACCTACTACTGCTATTTTCTAGTACTACTACTTATGGGGTATTTCCAGGTTTGAATATAATTTTGAGATCAATTCTTGCCAAAGTAAAACGCCTTTCTCTTCGCAGCTCGGCGGGTGTCTGGCTGCTCACAGTTCCCTCCCCTCTCCGTCTCGGAGGGGCGGGCCTTGCCGCCCCCCCCCGGGGGGGGGCCTTGCCCCCCCCCCCCCCCCCCCACCCGTGCTAGTTACTGCATACGTAAAGGTGCAGCCGTCGGCGCCATAGGATGTTACTGAAATATTTATCTGTGGGAAAGACTGAAGAATTGGAGAAGCAAACTTCTCTGAATTCCTTACGTATAAATATATATAGAAACGCGTGTAAGATATTTTATATTTGAACTAGTATGTTATCGAGACTGAATGTAGTGTTTGACCGTACATATTCCAAAGTCGACCCCCCCCTTCAAAAAAAACCTTTTTTTTTTTGTATTTTGCAAAAAAAAGAGGTGACTCTTATTTTTTTTTTTTACCCCCCCCCCCCTTCAAAAAAAAACTTTTTTTTTTTGTATTTTGCAAAAAAAAGAGGTGACTCTTATTTTTTTTTTAAACCACCAAGACCAAAAAAAAAACCAAAACCCAAGGCGGCGCCCTGACGGAGCGTGAGCCGCTGACACCGCATGGCGATGAGGTCGGTTCTCCTGACGGACAGGTCCTGTAGTCCAGTGTAGGAGATTCTGAGGCATCCGATCTTAAGCTTTTTTTTTTCTTTTTTTTCTAAGGTTATTATTATTATTTTTTGTCTTTGTAAACTTGATTTGCTGTGCTGTCTTTAACAATCATTTGATTTTTTTTTTTTATTATTATTACTTTATGCCTTTAATTATTCTGTATAGTGTGAGAGGGCAAGATCACTGGCTTTCTTAGTTTGACAAAGAAGATTAACATTATCATTTATGCCTTATCGTTACGTAGAAGACATGAGCATTGTAGCATTGTTGTTTTTGTGTGTGTGTGTGTGTGTGTGTGTGTGTGTGTGAGCGCTCACCTGGTGCATTGTTATCACTGAAATATACATAAGTCTGCTTTGGGCATTTTTAGGCACCGTGGGATGATGATGATGTTGCTACCTAGGGTTTTGTAGGTGTGACTCAGACAGGTGGAGGAAACCTGTGAGAAAAGCTTTACTGTTAATTCCAGCAGGTGAGTGTGTATGTGTGAGTGTGTGTGTGAGAGAGAGAGAGAGAGAGAGAGAGAGAGACAGACATGTCTTACAGAGAGAGAGAGAGAGAGAGAGAGCAGTCTGCAAACCATGACAGTGCATCCCCCCCCCCCCATCTTCCAATGGATGTTCTGAGAGTGGTTTTTAAAAATAGCAGTGTGATGTGAAAGTACTTATTTTTGTCGTTTGTCCGGGAGGGGGGGCAGGTGGGGGGGGGGGGGCAGGGTTGTTGGTTCCTCTACTGATCAACGAGAGCCTTTAAGCAAGCCAGGTTATTGGTTGTGATGGTAAAAAAAAAAAAAAAAAAAAAAAAACATACACAGTTTGCGTTCGACTTGTG
>JAFBJT010111990.1:61074-91533 GCA_016785325.1 Chascanopsetta lugubris | reverse complement strand
CCTGAAAAAGGAGGAGAACCTGTGGTCGACTTTAGTTTTCATTAAAACTCAAAAGGTGTTTGGTATGTCCACTCTGGGCTACTGTAAAAACATGGCGGCCCCCATAGAGAGGACTCCCTCCTCATGCAAATTTACATGAATGGGCCCATTCAAGGAAATGGGAGAAAAAAAAAAAGGTTTATATATTCATGAGATGTCAGTGTGTAAGTGACAAGAAATGAGCAAAATCTTACACACTGCCCCTTTAATGGGCTTATTTAAGGGTAATGGGAAAAAAGAATCCATCAAAGTGATTCTGGAATGTTGGAACGTAATTGTTGTTTTGTTGTATTTTTTCTTTCTTCAAAAAGCCAGAATTATACAGACTGCACCTTTAATTTGAATTCTATATATATATGAATGTTTGAGATTCAATTTCAGCCAATTGGCGTCTTTACTCTTTTGGATTGAACCTTTGAACAGGAAGACTTCAAACGTGTGACGGGACACAGTGATAAAGTCGAGGAGAGTCGTCTGGACCCTGATCGTTTCCCTGGACTCGTCTGGACTCTGTTCGACCTGAGGAGACCACCTCTCACACACACACACACACACACACACACACACACACACACACACACACACACACACACACACACACACACACACACACACATTGCATTGTATCATCTCTTCTGGCCCTTTTCCAGAACCAACCAGGACACATGATGTCTGAGGTCCTGGTTTAGATTAGGATTAGGAATAGGTTGGACATGGACTAGATTAGTTTCAGCATTAGACTGATTGTGTTGTCTTAATCAATAGTTCTGCGCTCTCTCTCTTCTCTCTGCTGTCAGAGAATCCTCCGATCGTATTTACTCGATTGTGTTCTCGGCAAACTGAACCTCCCGACTCCGGCTGCAAAAGACATAAACAACCCTGTCCTTTGTGGCCCTGCGCCGAGGATCTGATCCAGAACCTTCTGTGTGTTTTATCTGAGCAGCACTTTAACAATCAGGAGGCAACACTTTTTTTTTTAGGTGTGTTCACTCAGAGCTGTTAAATGCCGAAGCGGTGAAGTTTGTCGATCCGCCTGAAACTGCACAAACTGTAATGAATTGTCGATTAATAACATACAAAAATACATGACAGGATTAAAAAAAAAAACCTTTGTTTAAGACCGTTCTACAGCAGGGGCCTCAAACTCATTCTGACTATGATTCAATTTAGTTATTTATTTATCAATTAACAATTATTTTTCTTTATTTCTTTATTTCGGGCCAAACTTGATCTCAGGTAGGCCGGACCCCGTCAAACCAGAACATAAATTGATTCTCTAACCGCTTTCGTTTGTGTAACATTATAAATAATCTCATAATACATCTTCAAAATTTGATATCACATTTTGTATATAAAATGTATTAAATATGATTTAAATATGACTATGGATTTCTTTGGAGATTATCATAGCATGGGTTTTCATATATTTTGGCCTTTATATTTAACACGTAATAGCTGAGAAAACGCCTGAGATCTGAATGGGGATTTAACAAAGAGTTCGATTAGAATAAATTAGAAAACAGAATAATAATGAGAATAGAATGAAGTGTTGAGGTCGCCATGCTCGTCTTTACAGTTTTTAAAATGTCAATGATAACTACGAATGTATGAGCACACATTAAATGTTTTATAGCCCATAAGGGTTTCATTTCATGTGAATTAATCAGAATGATTAAATGTTAATCTGGCATAATGATAATAATCCAGTAAGTGTAAGTAATATATATCCTATAAAAGACTCAAATATAATTAGAAAAAAGTCTGTTTAATTTATTAAGTATGCAAGTTACAATGCTTTTCATCAAAATACACACATTTCCAAAGGGAATTTTCTTTTGATCTTGAATAAACAAATAGTCTCAAAATACAGCCGAGGACTCCTGAGTATGTAAACAATGGAATGTGACCTCCATGTAAACACGTTATCTACTGCTGCCGACACAGAGCGGCGCGGACCTCATCCAACACGGACCTCAGCATGAATCGGGTCGGGTGAATGTCGGGGATGTCAGGTGATGCCGGAGGATCCTCATCACATTTATAATAAAATGATTCTCTGACAGCTCTCACTTTCACAAAGCGCCGCAGAAGACCTTTCACGCTCGGTGGGCAGAGCCCACCTTTAGTTTGAAAAAGGATGAGGAGACGGTGCATTTTTAATCCCTTCCGACCTCTGAGGCGCGTTTGATACGGGGCTGGGTCGAGAGGCCGGGTGGTGTCAGCGCTGAGGCTTCTCTCTCCACTCACAGTGAAAGTTTGATCTCAAACAGTGGAAACTCGTCTTTGTCCTGAGCAACTTGGGCGAGGACTCAGTTCTTTTTAGGTCTATTCCTTATTCCCATTGGGCCAAATAATCTGTAAACACATTGTTTAAACCTCCTGTTATGTTTGTATCTCAGGGACAGAAAGAATGTTCCCGGGTCAATTTGACCTGTGACATGTTTAGTTCTACAAAAGTGTTAAAATCACAATGATTTTGCTTATGTTGTTTATATTTCATTACTAACTCCATCACCCATCATGTCAATCAATATTTAGTGCTACTGGTGCTCTTTACCCCTCACAGATCACAAATAATTATTTTTATTCTAGAAATGATAAAACACAGCTACAGAGCCAGTTTTATGCAGATAGACTCTATAAATAAACTGATAAATGTATGAATTAACATTGTGGAAGTCTTGGCCTTGGAGCCAGCACTTTCAAAACAATCCCCCTTCGTGTCACATGATCGTCTTTATCAGATGAAGTTTGTGCAAACTTGGTATTTCTGTGTTTGCCCGAGCCTTCGTGGAAGCCTTGTTGACGTTGGCCTCCGCTGGAGACCGAGAGTTCATCGCTGAGCGCCGGAGACAGAACTCCACAAAACAGTCTTACCACAAGGTTCGCTTAAGTAGCTGCTCTGGGGCATTCGGTTCCTTTCTGCCTCAGATTCATTAGCTCTGACAAGGAGGTTATGTGTTCGCGACCCTCTCGTTTGCTTTGTTTGTGCAAAGGATTAGAAATGCAGTCTGCGATTCCAAATAGAGCAGACGCTCTCATAATTATATATAGACTTATAGATACATATAGATATTGATGATTAGGATGTTGTTCATGACAACAGCATGTTAATGATGGTGTCGATGACACGTTCACGTTAGTGCGTAGGTTGACTTGAACATCTATCTATTTATCTCAAAAAACAAAACAAAGCAAAGCAAAGCCAAACTAAACTAAACTAAACTAAACTAAACTAAACTAAACTAAACAAACAGAGCAAAGAAAAGCAAAGCAAAGCCAAACTAAACTAAACTAAACAAACAGAGCAAAGCAAAGCAAAGCAAAGCCAAACTAAACTAAACTAAACTCAACTAAACAGAGCAAAGCAAAGCAAAGCAAAGCCAAACTAAACTAAACTAAACTAAACAAACAGAGCAAAGCAAAGCAAAACTAAACAAACAGAAGAAAGGAAAGCAAAGCAGAGCAAAGCAAAACTAAACAAATAGAACAAAGCAAAGCTAAGTAACGCAAAGCAAAGCAAAGCAAAACAAAAACATCTATTTGCCCCCATTTGGAGTCAGCCCCCAGTGGTTAACCTGTGAACTGCAAGTTTCTTCACTTCCTATGGTGCGTCATCTGTCTGCGCCGGAGGTTTCCCTCCGGTTGCAGGTCGAACACACTGATTGGCTACTCGGACCCCTGTGGTGTTGCCAGGTGCTTTTGACAGAGCTTTTCACAAAGAACGAGTCCTTTTAAAAAGTCTCTCCAAAAAGTAAAAAGACAAGCTGTTCATAACCACTGCTCCTCTCTTCTGCTCATCATCCAGAGTTTAGCTCCAGAATTTCAAATAAAAAAAGTATTCACGGTTCTTCTTTAGGAAAAAGAAGAAGTTTCCCATCTGTACAGAGCCACCTTTTTTTACTTTACTGCTCTAACTGGCGCAGATCGGGGACATATCATTTCCTGTTCACAGCCGGACGACAGATTTGATCGTTCAGTTCAGAGACAGTCTTTTCAAAAGCATGACATATTAATATTTTCCTGCTTTAAAGAGACAACACACATTTTGTTCTGCCTCCGTCTCGGGCGCTTTGGACAGGCATCAGATGTTGGAGGCCGATCGATCGCAGAGCAGCTTCACACCGATGGACGGGCTTCAGAGTGAGTCATTATCATACATCGTAGGTTCCGCTGCCTTTTCACCAGATGACTTAAAGGTGCAGTGCGTAAGATTTGGTGACATCGTGTGGTGAGGTTGAATGTTGTATCCATCACCTCAGCCTCACCTTCCTGCCTCAGAACCTATGGTCGACTTCAGTGGTCATTATAACGCAGAAGATGTTTACTTAAGTATGTCCACTCTGGGCTACTGTAAAAACATGGCGTCCCCCATCGAGAGGACCCCCTCTGCATGTACATGTACGATAATGGGCCCGTTTAAAGGTGCAGTGTGGAAGATTTGGATCATTTTTGTCACTTAAAAACATAAAACATTTACCCTTAAGTGAGCCCATTAAAGTGTTTTTACATAAGGAGAGGGTCCGCTCCACGGGGGCCGCCATGTTGCTACAGTAGCCCAGAGTGGACACACTCAACATCTTTTGAGTTTGAATGGCAACTGAAGGGTCGGGTGAAGGTGAGGGATACAACATGCAACTTCACTGCTCCATGTCACCCAATTTATTTTATAAATAAACACAACATTTAGGTAAATTCACAAAGATGTTGATAGGTCATAGTTTAGTAATACTTTTAGAAGTGACAAAATTGAGCGAACATCTCACACACTGCACCTTTAAAAAGGTCACACTATGGAGAGGATTCAGATTAATTAAGTGCACAAGCGAGAGCTTTAAATCACAGGCTCGGTAAATGTTGACTTTAATCACAGCACATGTTTGTTTGTCTCCCGGGACGTTTGCGCCAACTCCATCCAGCTCGCGAGCGCCGCCGGCCAGACTCCGCCTCCCGCCACTCGCAAGATCACAGCGATTTCATCGGCGATTACACAATTTTACAATGCGCTGTGCTGCGAGCAACAAACGAACAGCGGGCAGGTCTGAACCGGCGGAGAAGGTACGAGCTGTTTGGGTTCGAGCACGACCGGGCGAAACGGCGGAAAACAGAAAGCAGCAGCTTTCAAATGCCCAAATAACCGTGACGGAAATGAGATGTAATTTGTAATTGTGCAGCTGCGTCCGAGTCATTTATTCAGATTCAGTGTGTTTCCCAATGGGGGGGGGTGGGGGGGATTGGGGGGCACGGTGCATCTCAATGGTCAGTGCTTTTCAATCCATTAAATACACTGAATATTGAAAATGTTGCTGGGCACTTAACGTGGCGTCCACTGATGAGTTGAGGTGAGGTAAAAAAAACGATCACCCCCTCCCCCCGCCTCCCCCCTCCTCCTCCCCCCCCCCCCCCGCCGGGATTGAATTGATTTCCTCCTCCAGATCTGGACTAATGAGGTCCGGGATAAAGACAAAGAGTCCAAGATGGAGCTGGGAGACAAAGCAGAGGCCGCCTGTTCATCACCGTCTATTGTTTTGGCCACTGATCGTCTCTGTGGCCTGTGGGAGGAGCGCGAGCGTGACACGGCCCCCGAGGGGCCGGCGGACCGAGCCAGAGCCCCGACTGTGAAGAGTCAGGGCCGGGGGGGGACGAGGGGCGCGGGGCTGTTTGTCCAGCAGCCATTTTGAATCCCAGCAGCTGAGGCTTGGCCACGACAAGCAGCACTTTATCTCAGCCAGTCATGAAGTGAGAAGGTCCACCGAAGACCTTAAAGGTGCAGTGCGTACGATTTGGTGACATCTACTGATGGTGAACATTATGCCCATTTTCAGAGCGTTCTATTTTTTATGATTATTATTATCTATTTATGGTTTTCCGGCCTCTTTTCGGATGATAAACAGTTTTCACGTTTCACTTTATAAACGAGACCTTTCAGAAATCCGAAAATACTTGGATTTGTCCCCCCCCCCCCCCCCTTCTGAAAACCCCGCTATCTGCTATTTGGCTGATCAGGAGATACGAGATTGGCTGAACCGTGTGGGTTAGCCCCGCCCACTAAGCATCCTTCACAGGTGAGCCCCCAGCAAGTGAACGAGGACAAACATTAACGGCGCCGGTCGCTCGGACGTCAGCGAGCGCGGACGACGGCGGGATTTTGCAGCTCCGGCTGAAGCTGCCACCGTCTTCCTAAAATGCATTTAGGCCATTTCATGAATGTTATGCAAGATATTCCGATATTGCAACAGTTCAAAAAGAAGGAGGAGCAGCACTTTAGAAATGCCATGAAAAACAATTGGAAGTGATTTTTTTTTTCTTTCGTATTTATTTGCCCTCCTGCCAAGAGTTGGATCGCAACATCCATACAACTCCTACATCTGGGTAATATGCGGCTGGCAGCCAGCTAGCTTAGCTTAGCTTAGCATGCCAACGAGCTATACAACATGTTGAATGGGGAGATGAGTAGAGAAGCTGCGGAGTTTGGAGAAAACCTTGGACAGAGCCAAAATGGCCTCTTGCTTCCTGTCTTTGTTACAGACAGGTTACGAAGATGAGTGTGAGGACACGTCCTCACAGGAAAAGTGAAACCAGGCCATCCTCACAGTCCCCTGGTGGCCGATTGCGGGATAGCGCATGAACCAAGCCGTTAGCTGGAGAAGAACTAATCACAGTACACACTCTGACTGCAGATAGGTTTACACGAGAGATTTGAGTGTTTGGTTATTCAATGAAATCGTATTAGACAGCTGATGTGAATTTCCCAAACATGCCATTATAAAAACATTTATATTCAGCAATCACCTGTTTTAAAGCACATTGACTTTTTGGCCTATGTTGCACACTGCACCTTTAAGTCTATGTGAAGCTAATTAGGAGCAGAAATGAGGGGCAATTGATTTTGTCACCTCATTTTTAAATCCCCAAATGTAACCGCTGACTTGAAGCCAAGTGTGCAGCTGGATTCAAACGTGCCTGAGTCGATGTGTGTTCCTGCTGAGCCCCAGGTCGCCACATCAAAGGGCAGCTGCTCAGGGACACACACATTACTGCGTGACCTCTCCTAACTTATGGGTAAATAGTGAAACTAAATACTCTAGGGGCTTGAGAAAGGCCCGCCCTGCAGTTTGGCATGACATCGGGCCTCTGACTGGTATTAGACTCCGTCCACATCACAGTTGAGACTCTGATATGTTGCCTGCAGGCGCATTTTCACAGACGGCGGCACGAGCCCTCAAATCCTGACACGGTATGAAATCTACCACTGCGACACATTCCACAGCGAGCCGGTGGCAGCGAGGGCGTCTGTGGAGATGGTCCGGATTCTCTCTCTCTGTCTCTCGCTCTCTGTGTCTGGTGGTTATCTGATCATCAGTGGAGGGAAAAGGTGAGCGTGGAGTGCAAACAAAAGGTGCTTGAATAAACTAGCTCCCGGCCACATTATTCAGACTCAGGTATTGTACTCGGCTGACAAGCCCCGACAGGACGGGAGAGAAGCTTCTCCAGGGATGGGCAGGACTCGTTTGCTCGACAGGGATCCCTGCAGACAGATATATATTTATATAAAAAGAATCACGTCGACATGCTGTATTTACTACCTGCTGCATTATGCATTCAGTCCTAACAGCTGTTGTACAGAAAATGTTCCAAGCAGGAAAATAGAAACATCTCTGGGATGTTGTGTAATGTGATGCAGCAGCAAAGCTGGATGTGAAATGCAAGTGTTTTTCTGCCTTTTTCTTTTCATTTTTAATGAGACACTTTTGAATGTGTGGTTTTCTGGGGTATAACAAGACGTGCTGCTGATAAGAGGATACAGTAATAAAAACTGAGGAAATAAAAGAAATGTCCATTTAAAGTGAAAATCCATCGGTAAAACAAAGCAGATCTTGAACAAAGTGCTCAAACGGGGGGCATAAAAAGATTTTTTTAAAATAGTAGTAGCATGAATTCCCATAGAGTTCAATCAATATGTTCGACTCAGAGCAAACAAAGCTCAAAAACTCAGAACAGCAGTGATGAATGACACTGACTTTAATGGGATCAATTCTCAGTCTGAATGTGATTATTGGTTCTTTAATCAGCGGCTCCAGTTCTTTTTTTGGATTGTGTGTTGCATCACTGGTATAATAGTAATATTATTGTTATAATTATTGTTATCATTATTATTACTATCATTATTATTATCATTATTGTTATTATTATAATTATTATCAATAAAACAAATAATAACAAAACATTGTTATTATTATTTCTACTATAATTATCACATAGTGTCTCTATTACTATCATTATTAAATCACCACTACTGTTTCACTATGATGTGTAATGTTTTTTTTACAATTTCAAAAACTGACATTTGGTATGATTTCCATCTCTACAGGCACATTTGGAAAAAATCATAATGATAAAAAATCATCATAATAATGTTTTGAAGAGCATATAGCTTTATGTTGTTATATTCAGGAGTCCTATCCACTGCACATGCACATGTCAAGATGTTGTGATCGGGTTCATTCCAGGAAACTAATTAAAAAAAATTCTTTAAAATGTATTTTAAAAAAAGTACTATTTTATATTATTCTCAACTCCGTGAGGTGAACCCAACCTCCAAAATGACATCATTAGACAAACAATTGATTTTTCTGCTGGATGAGTAACTCCCTGACCTGAAGTCATCAAACACACATAAAACACACAGACCTGCTCAGACTATCCACTGTGAGCCTTCTATACTCCAACAGGTAAACTCTGAGGATTTGTACTTGTATTCATGGTGGTGACTGGAGGAGCCTTTTACTTTTGCCAAAACACGCTACATGTACATTGAGTACAGTTTCTAAAGGGCAAATGACCATGGGAAGTTTACAACGCAATACAATTCAATTCAATTCAATAAATATTTACAAAGCAAAAGCGTGTGAGTGCGGATTTGGCCCAAACTGCCCGACTGTGATCCAGCCTACATCAATGAGAGTGGCCCAGATCAGGACCACCACCAACAGCAAAACCACATGGATCAAAGGCCCGAGGTGCTGCACCGAAGCCTGAGCTGGCCCTCGTCCATACATCAGATTGGACGGGATCATTTTAAGGAAACAAATGTTTTATGATGTATTTGTAAGACAGGAGGTAACGGGATTTTTTTTTTTTTGTAATGAATTAGCATGGAGACCGATGTACGTTGGCATGTCATGCTTCATGAAAAACCATTAGAGAGTCAGTGTCATCGGTCAATAAAAAAGCCATTTTCCCCCCGGATGTGACGTCTGTCATTGGAACAAAACAGATTTGAGTGCGTTTACGACAGCGCTCGACAAAACCGTCCGCAGAGAAGTGAAAACACCTGCGGGACTGTCACCTTTTATTTACGTCCAACACGACTCCCTCTTCAAATTCCCGTTTTCCACCAGGGATCGGAAATATCCCTTCGATTTCACAACATGACGACGCACAGGCGGCTGAGGACTCGTGCGCGGCGCTGTTCTGCAATCGCGACTCTTTCAAACTGCGCATCCATATTACAAACCGCCTCCCAGAGACAGACTGTTTGTGTTTCTGAGCCGGTGCAGTCACACTCTCCCCCTCCTCGTAAATATTGTGTGTCACTGGCGCATTCCTCCGCCCCTCAGCACAGCCAGCCTTTGAGTTTGGTCGGAGATCGCCTGGTCTGCACCCGTGCTTTGATTCCGGCGGGCTGATCACAGGAGGGTCGATCCAGCTGCGTCACCAGCCACAGAGAGAAAAGCCACGGCTGATAAGGCGCCGAGAAGACACTGATTGATGTGGGATAAAGGGGGCGACATTAAAGGCAACAGGCAGCGTTTGGATGGTGTTAGCTGATAAGGCTAATGATGCTGGAAGTTGCCCCTCCTGAAGCCTGTATTACCCCTCTTCCACCAGACCGGTTCCAGTGCTCGTTACGTCATCGTATAACCTCAAAAAAATTGGGTTTGAAAAAACTTTACTGGCCAAACATGACGTCCTCGCTGCTGTCAACTGTTCAACAAACACCTCTGACTGGACTCATCAAATATCATATCGCGCATTCAGTCATTCGTGCAATAAACTTCCACCATAATCTGGTGACTTCATACAAAGCTCAGTCATTTACAATAATATTCATGTGCGAACGAATCTGTTTTTATACTTTTTATACTTTAACAGCTCTATTTAAAATATATTTCTCTTCGGTTCTGTTGTTATATGTGTTATATGTTATATGTTTTCTGTGCATATTTTGTGTATATTTTTTCGCATGTGCTCTTCATACTAAAGTATGTTGAGTCTTTCTTGTCTTTTTTCACGGAACTCTTTGCTGCTGTAACAATGCAAATGTCCCCACGGTGGGAGACTTCAGGGCTTCTCTTATCTTATCCCTCCCACTGCTCTCCCCTTCCTTCCTCTGTTCCCTCTTTTACTTTATCAATCTTATTAGTTTGCTCATAAACTGATGGACTGTGTCGACTTTGGGCGATGATCATAGTTTCATGAAGCTCGTGGGTTTCCTCCTCAGTCTGCTGCCGTTTCACCTGATTCCAATTTCAGCAATATCGTCATTCAATCCCGCTGGCAGCCGCTACACTGCGTTTGAAACATGGCGGTTTCAGAGGTTCGTCGGCCCCCCACCGCCCCCCACCCTCCGACATATCCGACCAGCACTGACTCGGTGTCCGGTAACGCTCCCGCTTTGAGGTCGGCGAAACGCAAAGTAGCGGCGCCAAGTCAGGTACGAGCCCGGGACGAGCCAAGGAACCTGTTTGGTGGAAACGGGTCACGTGACGGAGGCGGCGGTGGCGGAGAAGCACCAGCGGCTCTGGATGGACTGATGATGGCGTCTGTGTGAGAAATGCCGCCGAGCGCGGCGCTGGATAGGAGGCGCGGGCCTGCGGGGGCGGGCGTGTCATCGCCACCACAACAGTACTGTTAGTTGCCACATACAGCTGGAATGTTCCACTGGGATGACAGAGGGCGTGTCTCGTCACACAACAACACCCCCCCTCCCCAACACCACCAGCCTTCTCCATCAACATGCCTCCTGATTGACCCCTCCTCCCCCCTCCCGCCCCCACGGTCAGATCCACCCCTCCTCCCGCAGTCAGAGTGAAGCGGTCAGGCGCTGCCGGCGAGGGAAGACGCGGCAGGTGCCGTGCTGTCAACCGTTGCTTTGGTGCGGTAGAAACGTTGCAGCCCCCAGAGCGAGGACCCGCTCGTGATGTAGTTATACACTGGAGGGGTCGACACTCGCGCAGGTGACCCTACATTCGGTGAAATGTCAGTATATGATTTTTTTTTATCCATAGATGGAAGAGAGAGAATTGAGGGGAATCTTACACACCGCACCTTTAATTTGAATCTGAAGCGAAACTAGAACAAGCGTCTGCAGCGTCAGACTGTTTGTGGTTTCGTTTTATTTGGGCTTTCAAACCATTTGAGTGAAGGTGAGACAAAGATTGATCCGTAGACAAAGCAAGCGATGGTTGAATTGAACCATCAATATCAGTTTGAGGAATGAAGACATCCATTTTGTTTTCAATGACATTTTATCTCAACAAAAAAGAATGAGAAGAAGAGGTGACTGATTTCATTCCCTGGACTTTGAAAGTGGCAGGGTGACATCACGTACAGATGCTGCCACTTTGCCTGTGGTGATTTTAAAGGTGCGATGTGTAAGATTTTAGTCGTTTTTGTCCGTTCCAAAATATTGCCAATAATTACACGCTGACATTGTCATGAATTTACAATCACCTCAATATATTATTTTTCGTCAATGACCCTTAAAGGTGCAGTATGCTAGATTTTGGTCAATTTTGTCACTTTAAAAAAATATTATAAAACAATTACATACTGACATTTTCATGAATTGATGATGTTTTAAATGTTTTATTTATTTACTTATGGACACAGTTCAGTTTAATGATTGAGTTTGAATCTGAGATGTCTACAGTCCAGTACATAAACTGGAATAACCCCCCCCCCCCCCCCCCCCCCCCCCCCCCCCCCCCCCCCCTGTGAGATTGACCCCTCTTCCCACAGTCAGAGTGAAGCGGTCAGTCGAGACAAATGCCTCCGAGTGAAGACACAGCAGGTGCTGTGCTGTCAAAAGCTACTTCACACCTCGCCCCCCTCTCCCCCTCCCTTTCTCTCTCACCCCACTGCCACCGCCACCCACCCCTGAGCCCTGGCCATCCTCTCTGCAGGGGTGGGGGGGTGGGGGGGGGAAAGGGGTAGGTGGTAGCGGTGGGGAAGGGGAAGGGGGTTGTTATCAGCGTGCACCAGCTTTGAAGTGAGCATGGGCCAGAATCTGGACTGTGTTCACTTGAGGACCTCTCCCTTGTTGTGCGCGTCAGCCTGAGGTAATTACAGCGCAGCAAGAGCCCCCCCCCCCCACGGACCATGATGACATGGTGAGGTAGGTGTGGAGAAGAAGTGGGCGGAGTTCCCGCAGTACATCAGCGTCTAGAGCTGCTCTTACTCACTGGGATGTGGTGTAGACAAGGGAGCTCCTGGTGTGTGTACATGAGGGGGGGGGGGTGCGCAGGGGGGTTTGGTAGGTTGCAGTGGCCCAATGTGTTAGAAGAAGCAGCGACCATGACTAATAATATCCCATAATTGTTTTGTTATCATTGGGCACAGGCCTGGTGTGCTTTGTTCTCTGCAGGGTGTCACATCAAAGTGGTTTGGTGAAGCTCTGCAATTTTAAGTGCAATTTGTTTTACAACATTCAAAGGGGCGGTATGTTTAACTTTTTTATTTTTTTATTTTATTTTTTTTGCCATAGCATCGTATTCTAATGAATTCCCCGCCATTCCATCGGAAAACCGCTGACTTATCCCTGACTTTGAGGTCAGGATTAAGTTTAAAATGGGGCTGTTGTTTAAGTGCATATTTGAGGGACATGTGCTGTTGTGATTTCATGACCACATACGTACACGACGCATTAGCATTAGTCTTAGCTTAGCATCAAGAACAAAGACAAAGGTGACATGAGGGGACACGTTTCAGCATCTGAAAAAACGTCCTGATAAAAAGTTGAATCTGTATAAAACTCCAGCGCTGGATCAGATATTGAGATTTTCCAGGGAGTCGCGTCACGTACGAAGCTTTTCTCGATTATTCTGATATCTAATTATTTAAAGGACCAGGCTCAGATGATTTATGTGCAGCATCTAATGTTTTTGTCACTATGAATAAATCACATGCATTAGTCTCTGTTCTAATAACTTGAGAAGTACAGATTTTGCAACTTATCCTCCAGACTCCTGGACTGTGCTGAAGGCATTAACTTAATGTCAGTTAAGAACAGACACTTTCATTTATTACAGTTTACATTTTCATTCAATATTCCCCCAACAGCTGCTCTTTGATACCAGTCTACCTGGGATTCGACAGGAATGAACATAAACTCATGCACACTTGCCCTAAAGGTGCAGTGTGTAAGATTTGGTGATGACTACTGGTGAAGTTGCATGTTGTAACATCACTTCGCGTCCATCCTGAGGAAGCGGGAGACAGAAACAAATAAAACAGGTGATTCTAAATTCATGAAAATACCACGACCTGATTGTTTTGTAATATCTTTTAGAAAAGACCAAAATGACCAAAATCCAACACACTGCACCTTTAACTGTCGACACCACCCAACTATTTCATCTGATGTGTATCGGCATGTTTGCTTTAAATGAATCAACGCGTGACACCGCTTTAGTCAAGGATGAAGTCATGTCGCCTCGTTTCCCCGGCTCCAAACATATTGATGACGTCAGCGTGAGCTCGAGGTCAAAGGTCAGATTCCTGTTGATGCTGCCGAGGCGCATGGACTCTGTAATCTGCGAGGTGACGCTGGAGAGGCTGTGTTTACAGTCACCAGCATCACTGCAGCATTTCAGGGGGCGACAAGTTACGGAAGGTGGCGTTCTTTGTGCTGACGCGGGACTTTCTGATGAGTCACCTCTCCAACGAAATCACAATCACTGTCACGCTGTCTTTTAAAGGTGCAGTATGGAAGATGTGCTGGCACCTAGAGGTGAAGTTGCATGTTGTATCTTCTGAACACGCAGGAGAAGCTATGGTAGACTCCAGTTGTCATTAGAACTCAAATGGTATTTAGTATGTACACCCTGGGCTACTGTAAAAACATGGCGGCCCCCCGAGAGAGGACCCGCTCTTCATGTACATATACACTGATGAGCCCATTTAAGGGAAATATACAAATAATCTAAACATATAGGTGGTTATAAATTCATGGAGACGTCAGTATGTAATTGTTTTGTAATATCTTTAGAAGTGACAAAAATGATCAAAATCTTACACACTGCACCTTTAACTCGCAACAATTAATCTTGAGTGTTATCTCGATGGAATCGATATTTTCATTTGCGGAAGAATAAGAGCCACGTCTGCTTCAAACAGAACTGGAGCACACGGCTCATTTAGACAAACGTAAATCCAGAGTGTTAATAAAGTCATAAATAAAAGCTTTCACCATGAAAAGTGAGAAAAACGTGGATTCCCACACAGACCGAGGTGACGAAGCACATATGGCAGAGTTAATGTGACAGTGAAAGCTTTTTCAAAGCGAGTACACACACACACACACACACACACACACACACACACACACACACACAAAGATTAGGGAGGATCTACAAAGTCTATCATGATCTGATAAGACTTGTGGTGTTTTCATTGGTGAGTGTCTCTCACTTTTATCTTCCTCCACCGCCGAGCTGCTCTTATCATGTGCAGCGCAGTTTGGAATTCCAGCCTCTGATAATTGACTCGTAATCTTTGGTCATCCAAGCAAAGAGTTAAAACCAACATGGACCGAGGAATATTTCACAAACAGGCAGCTCAGTAGAGATGTGTGAGAGCCGGGGGGGGGGGGGAATTTTTTTTTCCCAGGGGGGGCAAAAGAAAACCCCGGTGTGAGAGCCGGGGGGGCGGGGGGGGGGGGGCAATTCTTTTTCCACAGGGGCGACATAAGAAACCCAGGGCCCGTTGTTATCATTCCATGAAATTATTGAAAACATCTTATGGGCTACTAATTTATGCATTATCTACTTTATCGTTTCTTCAGTAACAATCTCTCCAAACAGCATCTGATCCAGAAACCCAAAGGGATGTGAAAACATCAGACCTTTAGAATCAGCCATAATCAAAAGTGTGCCAAGAAAATAATTTTACATTCTGCACATTATTTGTCAATGCCAGTCCATTTGAATAAATACAAACATTTCCTTTATGCTCCGCGATACAGAGAAACACTCGTTTCAAAAGTCATCTGGACTGGAAACGAATGTTTCTCCGGTGGGACTCTTCTTCTGGAGGCTCAGAGAACGAGGGGAGGCGCCGTGAACGGAGGCTTCCGGACCCAGCTGCGCTCGATTGGGCTCCATCCTCACATGTCAACATCAAGCATGACAGAATCACGCACACAGGATACAGGAGCATTTCAAAATAAAAGCATCTATGGGCAAAAATTGAAGAAACAAACAAACAGAGGCCCTATTGTAGCCCTGAGTACTAATCTTCAGAGGATGTTTAGTACGTCTGCTCTGGGCCACTGTAAAAACATGGCGGTCCCCATAGAGATGGCCCGCTCCCCATGTAATCATACATTAAAGGGCTCACTTTAGGGCGATGTAAACAGCAAATCACACATCCAGGTGATCACACACATGTAAAAATGTCCGCATGTGATTTTTATGAGACAGAACTTCAACGAAACCTTACACATTGCAGCTTTAACCAACAAAAGCACCTGTCTACTCTGTCAGGTAAGATGCTGCCACTTTGATGATGATACGCTCGTAAACATTCAAATATTTAGTTTGAATTGAAGAGGTTTAAAAGTCCAGCACATGAACTTTGGGTGAAATTCCATTCATGTCAAATAGTCATGCTGGACTTGAAATTAACTCACGATCACCTGGATGTTCCATTTGGTGTTTTCAACAGCATCGAATGAACCTTGATATAAACTTCATACGCCCGAAGCAGGTCCTCTCCGTGGAAACCACCATGTTCATCACCAGTAATCCCAGTGTGCACATTCAGATTTTGAATGATCACTAATTCTACTCATTGTTTCTGGTGATAATGGTGATTGAGGAGTATTTTTCATTTGACTTTCATCACCAGGCTGCTGTTTTACAAAAGTCAAACATTTGCTTTAGATGAGTGAAGCTTGAGCATGAAGTGCTTTAATGCACAGAAGGGAAATGAGCATATTTACTGTTCCATTATTCATCCGCACAAAACAACTTGGTTCCTACAGTATGTTGATGTATGAGGTGACGGCCCCTCCTCCGTTGACCTTTGGCTTCTTTTCCCCGTTTGAACCCCCCCCCCCCCCCCCCCCCCCCCCCCCCCCCCCTTATAAAAAGAATGCATTGATTCTGATGCCTTTCCTACGCCGTGCTACAGCGAGCCCTTTGGTTTTTGCTGCAAAATAAAGCGTCTGACATGAGAAACACAAGTCGACAGTGAGGTAAAGCTCATCTGCTTCCATGCCAGGAGAGAGCGGAGGCAACGCTCGACCTTGTCCTTCTCTGCTGTTGGTCTGTGGGTTTGGGTCAGGGACAGGAACTCCCTGTACAGACACTGTGTCTGCGATCGCTGCAACGGCTCCACAGTAGAACACTTTGTTCACTGCCACCAAGGAAAGCCTAGACAACAAAAACACACACATTCTGGAAAAATGAGGGGTCTCTTTCCTCCTCACATCGTCTCCTTGGGTTTTGGTGGTAAATAATATTCCACCTCAGAGGAGGGAGAAATGGTGCAGCTTCAACAAAACTGCCCCCGGAGATAATACAAGCCCCGCTGTTATCAGACCATTCATCTAAATTTCACAAGTAAGCGATGTCTTGTTTCTTAAGAAAGGGGCTTATAACCACAGTGTGACATACTGCAGTTGTTTTAGTGTGTGTTTTTGGGGGGGGGGGGGTGGGGGGGGGGGGGGCTCTGTGGCTTGAAGGGGAAAGCTCATAACTCTGAGAATGAAAGAGTTTACAGGTCGTGTGGTTATTTGTATCACTCCAAAAATCTTAGCATGAGGCGGCCAATGAAAATAACAATGACGCCATGTTGTTTCTGCTTGGAAATCAGACTTGTAATTGGATTTGGAGCCGTTTAATCTGAGGCTCACGCAGGAACTCTTGCGACAGCGCCTCGTGGCCATGGACTGAATATAAAGATGGACGACATCACCCGATGGTTTCTGCAGAGTGGATTTGAAGCCAATTGTGGGCGTGTCCCTTGGTGTCATCTTGCTGCAACTCCTCCCACTTCCCAGTTCATTCAAAAACGGGCAAAGAGGCGGAACACACACACGGAGCCAGGGTGGGCCCGCGGTGCCGTGGCCTAAGTGCCAGGTCGGCTCGGGTGTCAGACTAGAGACCCCGCCCTTAATTATGCATGATTTCAAACCTCAATAACATAAAAATAAGCAAGTGAGAGACTTATCGAGACTAAAAACAAAAGTTTGTACCAGACATGTTTCATTCTCCTCCTAAAGTTGGCCATTTTAACATGGGAGTCTATGGGGATTCGCTCGCTTTTGGAGTCAGCCCCCAGTGGCCACCCTATGAACTGCAGGTTTTTTTCACCTCCTATTGTGCTTCATTTGTTGCCCCTCGGTTTAAACCCGCAATGTTTTGCATCCGCGTCCCAATAAATAATCAATGCAGCAGCAGCAACAGTTGGTTCCTCATACTCATTTCTAATCCTCTTCCCATCCGGCTGACCGGATATCATCAGCAAACAGTGACACTTCCATCACGCTGCCCCCCCCCCCACCCCCACCCAAAAAACTGATAGGTTATCCAATTATGTGCGTCAATGCGTTTCCTGCGGAGCTGGAATATTGCCTGTGACCTTTTCCTTGATAGAAATGAAATGTTCTGGCCCCTCAGGCTAAACTAAATCTGGTAGGCCGCTCCGCCCTGCGAGTGAGTCACGCTGGGAGAGTCAAACGAGCCGACAGCGATGGCGAATCCAAAGACCCGGGGAGGATCTGTTTGAGAATCACGCAACGTGCTCCGAGTCACCTCTCTCTCAGGCTCACAGGGAGGTGTCAACTCGCCGGGGGTGAGTCCTTCGTTGCCCCCTCCGCTCACTCGTCTGAGAGCAGGTTATCTCTCAGAGCAGCAAGCTGCCACGCGCCTGCTGCACCTGATTGTCTCATCGGCACATTCCAGGTAAGGAAGCCTGACAAGCCAGGACAGAGCGGCCAGACAGTGATACACTTGTTCAGCAGCCACAGGTGTAGCCGCTCTCTCTCTCTCCCTCTCTCCCTCTCTCTCTATCCCCCTCTCCCAGAGGTACTAGGCGTAGTCAGAGGAGGAAGAATCATCGTGAGGCGAGGCCTGGGGGAGTGGGGGGGGGGGATCAATGACAAATGACTCAGCTATTTTTTTGAACGGAGCACAATAAGAACAGAGCAGCCTCGTGGTCATCCCACTGACCCATATCCACGTCCATCACTCAGAGGACAGAGGAGAGAGGAAGGAAACAGACGGAGAGGGGCAAATACGAGGTGCGAGTCGTTAAACGTCCATTCAATCAGACGAAGCTTCTCAAGCAGCCAGAAGACGCCTGAGATCATTGGGCGTGGACCATAGAACAGCATTATTATCAGGGGTTTACATTCACTCAAAGACAGAAAATAATCCCCTTTAGGTGTGATCCCCTAAATACTGTATTTACATGTGTGTGTCGTTTACTGTTCGATCACAGTCAGCCTGCATATTCACCATCCACAGAAATAAGGCCAGATAATACATAAGTATGCGTGTGTGTGTGTGTGTGTGTGTGCTGTATAAAATAGATACATAAATGAATATGTGTTTATATAGTTTATTCATATTTCTTTTTTTTTGTTGTTGATTGATTTGAATGTAGTGGGGGGACAGAGAATTTGTGGCTTCATCCTTTACACGTACTGGAATAAAAAATCCCTCTGAGGCGGATTTGTGATTATAACAAACATAATCTGCAGATCATTACTTGATTAACCAATTAAAAATATATATTAAATGTAACATTTGTGGAATAGTGTGAAAACCAACGATACGTGAGTAGTCATTTGTTTGTTCATTTGACTTTTTATCACAACACGTTATTAGAAGAAAATGCAACAATCACAATCAAATTTAAAATCACGTCTCGCAGTGTTGCCACAATACAACAACTCCTCTCAACAGGAGCGTGTGAGTCAGTCTCTCTTCTTATTCCATCCACCTGTTCACATGTGGAACCTCACAGACTCCAACACACTTTAATCCTAATTATGAATTTAATTCCACCCCCCTGAGCAGAATAATCCCCCCCCCCTCTGACACTAATAACTCCCCTTCACCCATTCACACAGCTCCACCAGCACACATGCACCTTCTAAATGTATGCCTTTGTGGGTCTGCCACCGCGGGATGATCCGCCATTCAACGCAGGGAGGAAACAGGAAGTTGAGCAATACGATGATGTAATTGGCAGCAGATGCGGAGGAAGATGGAGATAAAGGAGGAGGAGGAATTCAAAATAATATGTGTTTGGGCATGCATGGGGGGGGGAGGGGGGGGGATCACCAGCGCAGAGGGATCATGTTTTGACTTTCGTCTCACTGATGCACTGTTGCATTGCTGCTTTCATTTTACACTGATCTGAGCTTTGGAGAACTGGCACGGACACTGCGGAGGGAAGTGCGTGGCATCTCCCAAAAACACACTTTTAAAGGTGCAGTGTGTAAGATTTAGTGACACATTCTCGAGAGGTTGCATGCTGTAAAAACATGGCGGCCCCTCTATAAGCTGGACCCGCTCCTGGTGTAAATATCTACCTTCAGAGGTGCAGAGTGTACGACTTTTGGTTTGTCATTGGTGGATAAACGATTACAAAACGATCACATACTGACTTTTGTCAGGAATTTATAATCACCTTAATGTCGTCCCATTACCCTTCAATAAAGTATTTCAAGTACTCTTAAATCAGGGGCGCGTCCTCTCTAAGGGGGGCCGCCATGTATTTAAAGCAGCTCAATACAAAACATCTTTTGAGTTTTAACAAAAACTTTCTCCTGCACGCCAGGAGGGTAAAGGTGAGGTGATGGATTCAACATGCGGCTTCATCACTTGATAAGACGGGACAAATCGTACACACTGAACCTTTAATGAAGCCTCCCCATCTGATCACAGAGCACAGGGCCAGGGCAGAAAACACATGGGATATGCTAATAAGACACAACTGTGAGCTGCTCACAAACGGCTGACTTCGTTAGCCACAACATGAGCAAGGATGAGGGTGCGAATCCCAGAGACCACCACCACGGTGACTCCTACACAATCAATTCGAGGGTCCGGGGGACAGAAAATGACCAAAGAAGGTCTCCACTTCTTCCTGCCTCACTCTGACAATGAGGCAGCGAGAACAACAAGGCGGGGCTGAGTAAAAGGATGCAGGCGGGGGGGGGGGGGGGGGGGGGAGGGGGGGGGGGGGGGGGGGGGGGGGGGGGGGGGGAGTGTGCAGGCTGGGACCTGCTGGGGCATTAAGTTATGCCTTTGTGAGGCAGAGGCACTTGCCTGTGGCAGGTGCAGGTAGCAGACGTGACGAGGTGTTTCTGCTGAGAGGAGCCCGACCCGCTGCGCTGTCGGGACAAGTCGTCGGAGGCTCAGTCGCCACCCAGCTCTGAACCCAGATCCTAGGAGCTGGAAAATCCCAGGGGCCTCCAACATGAAATTATGGGATTGTTGTGATGCACGTCTAAGGAGACATATGTGGAGGATAAAACATCATAACAGCCATTACGATCCCGGGCATTGTGTTGTTGTTGTGTTATGTTGCGCCTTAAAACGGCACATTTACAGACATTACAGCGGAGAGCTCGTGTGGTTATATTCAAAGATTAAAATGACGCTTCTTAGGGGACGAATCTGAGCGCAGGGTTGAGGGTGATGATATTCTGTAATAAAAGCATTCGGCCTCTTCATCGCTTAAAGGTGCAGAGTAAGATTTGGTGAAGCTGCATGTTGGAATCCGTTACCTCACCCTCACCCCACTGAGTTCAGTTGTTATTCAAAGTCAAAAGATGCTTAGTGTGTCCACTCTGGGCTACTGTAAAAACATGGCCGTTCTCGCGGGAAGGACCCGCCCCTCATGTAAATATACATCAAAGGACTGATTTAAGGGTAATGAAAGAAAAAGAATACATTTAGGTGATTATAAATTCCTAAAAATGTCAATATGTAATTGTTTGTGATATTTTTTGGAAGTGACGAAATGGATCAATATTTTTCACACTGCACCAAAGGAAATTGATATAAAAAAAAATTTTTTTTTAAATCTGCTCTCCCTCTGGAGGCACCTGTAGCTGCCTCCACATGGCAGCCAGTCACAGCCAAGTGGATGTCAGCCTGCAAGTCTGGCCATGTCAGGTGGAATTCCAGTCATCACAGAGCAACAGTAATCATCCGCACATCGAAGAGTCTGAGCGGAGAGAGATGAGGGAAGGGGGAAGACGCCATCGACAAGATTTCGAATGAAACATGTGCAGGAGAATCTTCTGAAGGATGTGACTCAGCTGCGTTCGCTGGGGGAAAAATGTCGAGGGCGAGCGGCGGCTCTTATTGGTTCAAAGATGTTCCGCGCGTCCTCACTTTAGCGAGAACTTGTCGAAATTCCATGACGGGACGTCGGCGGTTTGATCTGAGCTGTAATATTGAAGATCCAGAGCCTCGTTTCAGCCTGTGTTTAAATACTGCAAGTTAAAGGTGCAGTGTGTAAATATTATATCTAAAAATATTACAACACAATTACATACTGACATTTTGATTGATTTTATATTTACATGGGGGGGGGGGTTTCTCTCTATGGAGGCCGCCATGTTTTTACAGTAGCCAAACATTTTTTTGGCTTTAAGGACAACTGAACTCTACCATAGGTTCTCCTGCAGGTTCAGAAGGGTGAGGTTGAGGTGATGGATCCAACTTCACCCTCTAGAGGTCACCCAATCTCACACCATGTGAGATTTGGTGACCTCATCAGGTGTGAGATTTTGGCCATTTTTGTCAGTTCTTAAAAAAATCACGGGATATTTACATACCGACATTTTCATCAAATCAAATCTTATTTATATAGCCTGTATTCACAAATCACAGTTTGTCTCACAGGGCTTCACGGGGGGGCGGGGGGGGGGGGTGGTGGTAACATCCTCTGTCCTTAACGTGTTTAAGGAAAAACTACCGGGGAAAAAAACATTTTAACAGGAAAAAAAAAGAAAAGATAGAAACCTTAGTGAGAGTCACAGGTGAGGGATCCACTCCCACAGACCATAAATCAATAGATGTTACATAGAATGTTCAATAACAATACACACATTTTTTTCTATTACCCTTAAATGAGCCCATTAATCAATCAATCAATTAATTAATTAATGAATGAGGAGTGGGTCCTTTCTACGAGGGCCGCCATGTTTTTACAGTAGCCCAGAGTGGACATACAAACATCTTTTGAGTTTTAATGACAACTGAAGTCTTCCACAGGTTCACATGTTCTGAAGGGTGAAGATGAGGTGATGGATACAACATGCAACTTCACCTCTAGAGGTCACCGAATCTTACACACTGTACCTTTAAATACAGGAGCCTGGAGGATTTCAATAGCAGGAAATGAAAGGGTTTGACGTCATAGTGTCATCTTGGACACTTTGAAGGAGTGGTGGTGGGTCCAGAGTGTGTGTGTGTATGTGTGTGTGTGTGTGGGGTGGGGGGTGGGGGTGGGGGTGGGGGTGGGGGGGGGGTGGGGGTGGGGGGGCGCAGAGTAAGCAAAAGCCATCTTCCTTCCCTCCTTTGTTTGCTTTGCCTGAACGAGCAGCAGATCCACCAGCATGGCAGCGACACAATAGATTAGCACCATGGTCCATCTCCCCGGCTTCACAAAATAAAAGCCTCTTAAAAGCAGGGAGTGTCACTCAATCTCCCGAGACGTGTACTTGCACGGTGGACAGAGATACTTTATACCTGCCCCAACACAGGAAGTCGAAGCTGGGACCGAGTCGCGGTGTCGAAATTCTTATTTTTCAGATTGATTAATCCTGCATTATGAAGCTGTGCACCGTCTCTAACATATACGACCCACGACTGAGACACGTGTGGATTCTAAAACGACAGGTTCAAGTAGCTTTTATCTCCCGTCCTATATCCAGATTGCACTCAGCTATCTGTGATTTCATAATCACGGCCCAAGGCCACGACTAAAAGGGAGGCTTTCCCCAAATCCATTCAGAGTTTTTCCAAATCGATGCAACTGAGAAAATAACAGGAAGTTCCACTGCGAAGAGCCCAAAGGCAAAGGTTAAGAGTTCAACACTCGCAAAAGCACTTCACGGCTCCACTGGCAAAACAAAAGCTTCCAGCTGTTTATTCAAACTGAAGAAATGTGATGACTTAAGTGAAAGAGTCATGATGGTGAGCATGAATCTATGAGACACAGTTTCTTTTATTGGGCATATTATTACTCACAGGAAAAGACCATACATACATACATACACATGTATATATATATATATATACACACACACACACACACACACACACATATACATATAGATATACACACACACACACACATATATATATATATACCCAGGGATGATGGGTGGCGGGGTGGGGGGGGTGGGGGGGGGTTGGTGGGGGTGGGGGGGGTGGGGGGGGGGGGGGGGGGGCAGCGTGAACCAGTACCTTACACACTTTGAATGTAAATAGTTTTTTTTAACACACTGAGATCTTGATGTATTTGTTGACCAAAGGAATCTCTTAAACTGAAAGGGACATTTGGTTTGATTTGAACACGTATGTTCGTTTAGGAATTCCTGAGATGCTTCATTCACCTCAGGACAGAAATACATTTGTCCTTCTTTCTAGTGGTTCTTAATATATGCAAATATATATGAAAAGTGGTCTTAAATCCCTCCTGATATATTTGTTTTGGATTCATGACAGGGGTCATGTTTTGTTTTATTCAACTATTCATTTTAATTTATGTCAGAATGGAAATGACATTTTATTTTAGTTGGTACTTTTGTTGTTTTGAATGAAAAGGACATTTTGTTTTGAATATTACAGTATTATGGCCTGACCGACCTCAATGAGTGGATCTTTGACTCATTGAAAAAATTCTTTGTGTCCCTTTAAGATTTGTATTTCAGTTTCTCTGTATTAGAGTATCCACGTATCCTCCATACAAACATGTACGTATTCCATTGAAAAGGCGTCTGTCTACGTTTTCAGGCTTTTGCGTGAATGTGAGATCATGTGATTTTTACCTGGGACATGATGATGATGATGATGATGATGATGATGATGATGATGATGCATCAGGGGCAGAGACGAGGCTCCTGGTGCCCTGAGACACTCGGGGGACGGTGACCTGAGAGGAGGATTATACCTGAGCAGGAAGGAAACATGGTGTTAGTCTGTCACTCTGATGCCGGCAGCTGCGTTCAGGGTCTGTCAGAATGATCACGTCAGCAGAACAACATGCAGCGCCACACAGAGGCCAGCGTTAGGATTATATAAGGCAAGATTAATGCCATGATCACTGTTTAAAGGGGCAGTGTGTAAGATTTGGTGACATCTAGGGGTGAAGCTGCGTGTTGGATATCAAAGTCATGGCGTGAAGGTGATGATACATTCAAATGTCTCCATATAATTGCTTTGTAATTCTGTTTCTACAGAAATGTTTTCTACAGTGGCAAAAGGATGGAAGGATGGAAATCTCACACGCGGCACCTTTAATTATTTCAACCAATGATCACTTGCAAAACACACGATTAATAAGCTCGATGCTTTTATCACTGTCCTCGCTCTGCTCTGATTTTTGTCAAAGCTTTCAACTTTTCACGGGAGCTGCAGAAGAATCAATTCTCCTCCAACGAGCTTGTGAAGAAGGATGGGCTGTCATTCAAGGTGAGGGCGCAGTCTTCAGCAGCGCAGCGCGCATCTCCCAACTCCAACTGATTGGAGCACTTTTTGTAGCGTGAAAAGAATCCTCTCCCTTTCATCTCGCAGTCTCATTGATCAGCAGCGCCTCTGAGACACAGAGTGTGATCGTCATCCTAATGCAGCCCCCCTCCGAGCGCGCGCGCGTGAACCCGGGGGAATGAAGCACAATAGGAGGTGAAAGAAACCTGCAGTTCAGAGGGCGGCCACTGGGGGCTAACTGCAAAAGGGAGCGCATCCCCATAGACGCCCATGTTAAAATGGCCAACTTCAGAGGTGAATGAAACATGTTCAAAGTCTGGTGCAATCTTCGCTCGTGTGTTACCGTGACAACTGTAGGGGGGGGGATTTTTTCTCTCTCCCCAAACTGGCTTCTTTTTATTTCTTCGACGTTTGGGATTACGCATAATTAGGGGCGTGGTCTCTTGACTGACACCCGAGCCGACCCGGCACACGGATGAGGTGCCGGCACCACGGGCCGAACCACAGCTCCGTGTGTGTTCCGCCTCTTTGCCCGTTTTTGAATGAACCGGGAACCAGGAGGAGTTCGGCAAGATGGCGACGAGGGGCCTGCCCGGGATTTGCCTCAGAGCACTCTGCAGAAACGCCATTGTCTCGGTGCATGCGCTCTGGTAGGGGTCCTATAAAGTACAATGCATTAATGCTGACGCAGCATTCATACATCATTTACATCCACTCAATCGCTCCCTGACGCTTTTCCAATGTAGGTTTTCATTATTCCATAATATCATGACGTTTCCACTCCATTCTTTCATATCATTTGTGTGTGCACACATATTTGTGTACAGCCTGTGTTTGTGTCATCTCTGGAATAATGATAGACTGACGGTGGGAGCGACAGCACCACCCCAAGCCCAACATTCCAGGAGTGCGAGCTGTGAATGTGAGCACAGGCGAAGCAAGTTAAAACACGCAGCCTGGAGCCACCACTGTTTTAGTAAATAGTTTCAGAGCTAATGTTTGGAGATCACAGCCCTAAGGACCGGAGTGGGATTGATTTCTCAAAAAGGGATCAGGTGTTGTGATTTTCCGCTTTTCTTGAAGGCTGGAAATGATGAATCGGCTTCACTCGATAAAAAAAAAAATAAAAAAAGGATCCGGATGTTATTTAAGGTTTACTGATGTTTTAAAGGCAACACTTGACCTTTTTCGGGGAAATACATTTGGATTCCTGGTGGAGAGATATTCCACCGTCACACGTGGACAGTGCAGATGAAGCAACACTCAGAGGCTTTGGAGCCGACACTGTAAAAACACAGACCATAGAACACAGAATTACAGAGAAATGTAAGTGAAATGCATAAAGCTCGGTTTTAGGCAGGGTGGTTTTTTACAGTGGAGCTTGGCGTGAGGTGAGGACGGGACAACGACTAAAGAAACAAAGGAATCAAATCCACCTGTTACTATCTCCATGAATACACAGCTTGGTTCATCATTATAAAAACCTAAACAGTTCTGCCAGCGTCAAATCAGAGTTAAGTCAAGCCAACAAAACGCCATCACCACGTTCCACGAACTCAAACTCATCATCGTCCGCGAGTCAATTCTGATCAAAGTCGGTTGCAAATAAGCAATTAATGGAGAATACAGTCTGTCACAGACGTTAGAAGTCATTCGCCCCTTTTCCACCAGTATTCCAAAAAATGTTCATTACCAGGAAAGTATTTCCATTGCACCTCAAAGTTCCTGGGGTTTTTTTCTTTTCAAATCAGGCTGATGAGGTTCGGGGCTTTGGTGAAAGAAACTGTTGCCGGGACACAAGCCCCTTTAACTTATGATCAACGCAGGAAACAGGCGAAAACAACAAGCTTCTCATTGACTGGAGGTATGTTTTTACATTTCTGCTTTGTGCGCAGAACATTACCAGCAAATAAAAAAATGTGGAGGTCATGAGGCTTTGCCAGCTGTTCACTACGGTCAAATCCAGAATTCTCTGAAGTCAAACTGCCTTCTGGCTGGATTTACTTCACACAAACATCAACATTCTCACTCTCAGATAAGAACATTTCTTATAGTCCCCTTCTCCCTGTCAATAAGAAATAAATGCATGTTTTGCCATTTGACTATATATTCCCGTCAGCGTGTTTACTTTGTATTCATGCACGGTCCAAAATAAAATCTATCTGCGGGTTTGGCCTTTTGGATCTCAGCTCCCCTGTAATAAGAAGTTATGGATTTGTTTGGCGGTTCACTCCGGCTGCATAGATCTGCATAGATCACCGCCTGCCACTCAAAATGTGGGACACCTGCTTCCTGCAGAGTGTCCACCGCCAGCTGGCCGCCTCCCTCTCTCTCTCTGCAGAATCAAGCCTGAAATAGCCATGAAAAATATACAAACTCAGCCACGGAACTCAAATGCTACTTAATCCCATGAATGTTCACGGGGAGATTTCAAAGTTCCTGTCCCACTTTTCGAATATTCTTTCCCTTTTCAGGTTTGCTCTCGCAATGACTTTCCCAAAGTCCCATCCAACATCATTAAATAGAAAATGTTCAATACTCACTAGCGCTACTCACCTCACTAACCTTTTCCCTTTAGCGGAGACATGAATCAAACAAAAGCGCGTTGCGGACCTGTTTTCAGTGGGTCGCGAGCCTTTGACTGGGAAAAAAACCCCGATGCTTTTGTTCTGAAGAGGACGTGTCGGAGAGGTGTGTTCTCACACTCCTTAACAGTAGGTGGCGATGATGCCCTGAAATGCTAAAAGACAACCGTCTTTTCAGAGATAGAAGAAAACACACAGTTTGTTTACATGTACCAACTGACCGAGACGAAGCACAAGTACAACACTGACTATATGAAATATGGATTTTTATTGGCTTTTAATCAAAATACAGCAAAATGAGTTTAAAAAGGAAATATTTCTCTCGCTAGCGTCGCCACCTGCTGGTCGTTTTTGTTCAACATTAAACTTTTTTTATAGCCATACTGTGATATTCTGTTCTATCTCACGTTCAAACTGCAAATACTTTTGAGAAGTTGACAAGGTCCCTCTATATATTTGGCTCTTCATTGCAGTGTTTAAGATTTGGTGACCTCTAGAGGTGAAGTTGCATGTTGCATCACCTCACCTTCACCCTTCTGATCACACATGAGAACCTATGTATAGACCTCAGTTGTCATTAAAACTCAAAAGATGTTAAGTATGTCCGCTCTGGGCAACTGTAAAAACATGGCGGCCCCCATAGGACCCACTTCTTATGTAAATATACACTGATGGGCTCATTTAAGGGTCATGGACTAAAAATAATATATTGGGGTGATCATTAATTCATGATGACATCAGTATGTCATTGTTTTGCAAGATTTTGAAAGTGACAAAAATGACTAAAACTCTTACACACTGCACTTTTAAGGGGTGTTGGTGGGAACCGTGGAGAACCAGTGTTTTAGAGGGACTGTGCCCGGACCCTTGATGGTGTGTCATGCTTGGAGGGAGCCCACAGGAAGGAGGATCCACTCCACCTACAGGATTCCATCGGATATAACAGAGTGCACATGTGCGTTCAGCCACAGCAGCTCAGCCCCGCACGCGCTGCTCCATCGTTTCGACTTGGCTTGATAACGAGCGTGTGGGGAATCTGCTCGAGTGTCTGCTTCACTGCCTGTGTCGGTGTAATACTCGGACTTGGTGCAGCGGCTCTGGTCTGCTCTGTTGCTCTGTTTCATCCCTCCACCTCATACATATGAATTCCATCACACGTGAAATATCCTCCCTGAAAGTTGATTATGGTGTCTCAGAAAATAGAATAGAATCTGTAAATATAGTTTTCAATAAAAGTATGGTTGTAGTTTTTTGTTTTTTTTTCCATTATGCTTGGTTTTTGTAAAAGGTGCAGTGTGCAGGGTTTCTGTGAATCTTGGGCACTTCTTATGTTGACATGTTTTTACAATAGCCCACAGTGGATGTACTAGATAGTCAAGGGTTAGAACCATAGGCGCTCCTTCATGCTCTAACATGCAACTTCACCAGTAGATGTCACCTCATCTTACACACTGCACCTTTAATTATTTGATTATGAATGTCAATCTGTTTGGAATTTGACTATATTCTTTAAGGAACTTTACTTTTTCTGTTTAACTATTTGTACACTGATGTGATATGTGCTCTATAAATAAAGGCTCTTAGATAGCATTAATTGTCACACAGTTATAAATAATATTCATAATTCCGACTTGTTTTAATTTTTCAGTCTCAAATTTGAGCTTTGGAAATGTAACTTAAGTTGAACAAAACCAAGCAGGGATTTAGTTGAAGCCTGAAATGAGTATAATAATCTAAAAGGGATAGAATCACTCTTCATACTCCACCCATTCTTTATTTTACTCTTTATCAATATGTTGTGAATAGAAAACAATGATAAATAACAGCACTATGAGATCATCTATTACACGTGTGATTCCTGGATGATGTTCACTGACACGTGGCCATGCAGCATCAGTGCTTGTTATTGCTTTGGCCAAGTGCAATGGGAATTTCAGAAATTTCATATTTGAGCAAATTCTCTTATTATGACCCACTGTGTTTCAAACAAACATAGTTTGACTCAAACTTGACTTTAACGGATGAGTTGAGGGAAGAAAGCTTCGCTGTCCGAGCCGTCAGACTCCTGGAAACTGGATTCAAGTTTCCCAGTTTGAGAGACGCAAACCCACCGAGCGGAGCCTCGTCACGGGGAAGCTGTCAACGTTGCTTCAAACTCAAACTGACTGCACCGATTTCAGCTATTTTTTTTTTATCAACCACTGTCAATTAAAGGAGCAGTGTGTAAGAGTTGGTGACATCTGGAGGTGAAGTTGCATGTTGTATCCATCACCTCACCCTCAACCTTCATGACGGAGAACTGAGAGTAGACTTCAGTTGTCATTCAAACTCAAAAGTTGTTCAGTGTGTCCAGTCTGGGCTACTGTAAAAACATGGCGGCCCCCGTAGAGAGGACGGCGCCCTCCTCATGTAAATAGACATTAGTGGGCTCATTTAAAGGGAAATGGTCAAAAATAAAACATGAAGGTGAAAATGAAAATGTCAGAATGTGATTATTAAGTGACAAAAATGATCGAAATCTTACACACTGCACCTTTAAATCACACTGTCTGCAAAAAACACTGGGAGTTTATAACAACACCACAATGGAAATATAACCATACAAATCAATAATAAGAGTTTGTGCAAAATCACAGTAAAGAGGCTCCAAAACGATGTTTATGCAAATTGAATAAACTGATTATGCTAAAATGACTCTGAGGCTAACTCTCTCGCGCAGAGGGGTGTTTTAATCTTCAGACTTTTAGGGCCCAGACATTGAACCTTCCGCCTGTAAGCGGTTCAACTGTATCATAACGTGTCTCACACAGACCTGCGGTGCGGGGGAGTGAAGGTGGTCCGCTGCGTCTGATGAAACAGGAGCCGGGGCT
>JAFBJT010111989.1:32306-51205 GCA_016785325.1 Chascanopsetta lugubris | reverse complement strand
TGAGTCACCCCCCTCTGTGTCTGTCTCCTCCCTCTGTCTCTGTCTCCTCCCTCTGTCTCTGTCTCCTCCCTCTGTCTCTGTCTCCTCCCTCTGTCTCTGTCTCCTCCCTCTGTCTCTCTGTCGGGGTTTGATGATTCTCAGAAAGCTCCCAAATCTGAATTCAGGCCAACAAGTGTGGGCTTTGAAGTCTGTGGAGTTTACCTCTGCTGTAAACGTGTGTGCTGATGAATAACACATGGCCTGGATGTTGTGTGTGTCAACTCTGCTGCCGTCATTGTCAACAGGACTGTGTGTGTGTGTGTGTGTGTGTGTGTGTGTGTGTGTGTGTGCAGCCAATATTTAGTTTATGATAAAATCACAGAGATGAGACGTGATGGTGGAGTATGATGAGAAGCACATGGCTCAGAGCTGTAATGGGCCTCCTAACATACTCATATTGATTCTATCTCTGTGTCCCGAGAGAGGATTCCATCACATGAGGTTTCTATAGTTCTATATATTCCATGTTCCACTCTTCTACTTGTATTCATTCTTGTTGAGGGCTGAGAGCAGAGGATGTTGAATCTATTCAACTCTGTGATGGAGGAACACACGTATAGCTGCATTTTGAATTTAAGGTATTAGTTCATCTGCAGGTGTGGTGGTAATGAGAGTATGAGTGTGTGTCTTGAAGAAATAGATTTTGATTCAGTCTGTACAAGAAATTTTGATCTCAGTATATTATTCCATGTCAGGTTGTTGTCATAATCTAAAATAGTTTGTTTAAAAAGTCTCTCTAAAAAGAAGATAACTTGACTCTAGGACATTTAGGGGTTTAGAGAACAGCTGTATTAATACAGATTGAATATGTTTACTGTATCATTTTTTTAAATAGATAATCAAACGTTTACATGTTTAGGGATGTTCAATTAAGATAATACTGGATAATATTAGAAGAACAAATTAGATTTTGTATAAACCTATCAACTCATATCTTTAAGTTAAAACATGTTCGATTTTACAGCGTAAGTGCTGCTTCCCCTGCGCTGCACTTTCTCTGACCTCTAATAAAACCCACACCCGGTGTGGAAAAGTCAAAAATTGAAGTGGAATATCAGAGAAGCTGAATGTGACTCCATCATAGAATCAGGATTCAGCAGCACACGTCACAGTGGAGAGTGTTTGCCGCCCTCTGACTGCTAACACTCTCACTCTCTCCTCCTCAGCCTCCATCCAACTATACATGGGGAAGCTCTTTTATGAAGAGGGAATCAGACACACACACACACACACACACACACGTGTTCCCATGCTTTGCAGAGTGGTCCCCCAGCACATAAAGAGGAGCCTTGCAGAGCGGAGATAGTGGCACATGCAGCTGGTGATAATGGTCGACTCCTGGCCGCCCAAAGAGCCGTGACGGGGCCGCCGGTCCCTGCCAGCACCTCCTGTCACTGATAAGGACCTGGAAGGTGTGGGGGGTCAGAGTGGAAGCGGGGGGCGTGTGGCGCTGCTGCGGTGGGCGATCGCTTTCTTTCACTCCGACTTGTCCGACGCCGTGAACCCACTCACTGTACGTTGATCCTGAGGGCCGATATTTGTAGCGGGGGGATTTTTAATCGTATACTTTGAAAAATACAAAGCAAAACGGAGTTGTGTGCGCCCGCAGGTCAGCATCGGCAATAATCAATTCAACTGTAATTAGTCAGTCATTTATCAGTCGCCTGCTCCCTCGTCTCACTCCCATCCAATTTGAACAGCGAGCTGAATTAGAGAATTAACCCAGAAAATGAGCCTGAATAAATGAACCATTATCACTGGGAATTACAGCGGCGCTGCACTCACAGTTCTGCGCTGCTCACGCAGCCCCGATTCAGTTCAGGAGACACACAGAACCGGTTCTGAACTCATGTCAGGCACCACTGTACTTTATTAGCTGCTGCTGTGACTGTTTAACGAGGAGGAAACAAGTTTGACTGTTGTTTAAACTTTTACTCTCGTTTATCATCTTGTCATTGTGACATTTAACTTCCAAAAAATATGGGAAGATTTGTAGTATCATGTCCAATGGGAGTAAAGGATTAATCCCGCTGTTACAGTGTGAATAGGAACTATTTTCAGCAGCCGATTAATACATAGTAGCAGGACAGCGTATGTGGGATTAGCTCAAAATAAACCACAGTGCACACATTTATTGTTGCGAAGTGGAATCACTGTTCACTGCAGTGATCTCAGTGCCATTGTGAGGAGGAATATGCTGAATATATATGTACATATGTACAGTATGTTTATCTTTGTAATGATGCACATATAGGGTTAAGTAGATTATCTGTTTTCATATATGTAGGCTTATCATGTGTGTGTGTGTGTGTGTGTGTGTGTGTGTGTGTGTGTGATGACATGGACACACACATGTTGGCTCCGGGTCTCCATGGCGAATGCAACTTGTCCCCACAGACAAAGATGGAGAAGATGAATTCTGCGTCCAAAAACAGGGGAGGCTCCATGATGGATGGCGCTCCAGCTAATAGTTCGTTGGCACCGGGACAGACAGCAACAGCAGGGTCTGGTCGAGGAGTGAGAGAGTGAGAGAGAGAGAGAGAGAGAGAGAGAGAGAGAGAGGGAGCCACATGAGCCATGGCTCCATCTAACACTGTTGGACTGTTCCCCCTACTCTAAATGGTAATGCCTCCCCAGGGCAACGCAGCATGGTACTACATATGGAGCTACAACATGGTCACCTGTGTGTGTGTGTGTGTGTGTGTGTGTGGGGTCGGTCCCAGGATGGGTATGAGTGGACCTGGGGACCAGCTGTGTCCCCAGCATTCAGCTGCTGGACACTTCCCCCAGTCGAGCTGGATCTCATGCACTGTTGATCCAATCACCTTGCTCGTTACGCGCCATTGAGCCAATCAGCTCGCACCTCGCACTCCACTGAGCCGCCGCCCCCAAACTGGACTGTGTGCAGGTGTGGGAGTGAGGAACTTTTTTCTGGCACCAGAGACCCAGAACATGTAGAGAGAGGAACTTAGACATTACATTACCAGCCCCCTTACAGCTGTTCTCTTTCTCTCTCTCTCTCTCTCTCTCTCTCTCTCTCTCTCTCTCTCTCTCTCACACACACACACACACCACGCACGCACGCACGCACGCACGCACACTTGCACGCACGCACGTACGCACACACACACACACACACACACACACACAGCGAGCCCCCACATTACACTGTTGACGTGCACCATGATCAATGTTAATGAGAATTTAACGAGACCCCTGTCAGATATAAGCCATTAACATGTCAGTGCTGGTAACATCTGTGGGGCCTACACACACACACACACACACACACACACACACATACAGAGAGCTGCTGATTTTATTAATCTCACATCTAATTCTGACTTTATGTCAATTAACTTTCAAAACAGGAAGTGACCCTGACCAGAACATCATCCATTCACATATAGAGGACTGACTGAAGGGCTCAAGTCAGTTGTGGACCCCCTTGGCCCCCCAGCATACATTTACATAAAACTACTCAACTTTGCATAACTATGAATCAACTACATAGTTTTTAAACAACAACAAAACACTCAACCTGACCATAAACTACATGTTTATGAAAGATTCTACAAATATTGTGCAAATACAAAGTCTGTGTCCCTGTGTATGAGGGGACGCGACCCATTGTCTCACGGTCTAATTGGATCACAGACCTAAATCAAATCTGTTTGGGTTTACTCTGGTTAAATCCCTTAAAGTGGGCCGTGCAGCAGTCCCCCCTTAAATTAGCTTATGAGAGTGAAATTGGTTTATCCTTGTTTGCCTCTCAAAACATCACAACAAATCGAATGCCATCTTAATCACGTTACAATGATTTAGTCGTTTTTAATGTGATCTGTGGTTTCCTCTCAAAAGTTTAGCAGCTTTGATATCAGCATGTGTGCGCCCGTATACTTTCGTCCACACTGGGTGTACTCCCCTGCACAAAGTGCTGAATCACCTCGTCAGCAGGAAATAAATACCTCTGCTCCACAGTGGAGCCCAGCAGACGAATCGAGTGCAGCATTAACATGCAGTTATGTAACGAGGAGCCACGGCCGCTGCTTTTCCTCACCTCTCATTTCCAGGCACGCAGACACATTCCCAGAACGTGAAGATGCAATAATAGGATGATGCCTCTCTTGATAAGATAGTTTGGCTCCTCCTCCTCAGAGACACAAAAACTCTGAGCGCTGCATAATAAATAAATGCATGCGCAAGAAGAGCCGGCGTCGTGACTCACCAAACCAGAGGCACAACTCGGGAGCTAATCGCCAGTGGACTGTGTTTGCATTTCAAAACAAGGTCATAGAAGCCTTTATTGGAAATGTGTGATCTATGAGTCGGCGTCGCTCAGACGGGAGGGGTCCGGTGGAGGTGCCTCTCTCTCTCTCTATCTCTCTCTCTCTCTCTCTCTCCCGGTTTCCAGTGTGTGTGAGCCTGAGTGAGACCGAGTGGGCCCATGACGGAGTCGGAATGTGTTGCTACTGTTAGCAAGCAGCCCAAGAAGCAACAGGAATTGGCGGCTGCAGAAATAAGTAACTCTCAGTGTGCAATGGATGAGGTCCAGCCTCAGTGTGCTGAAGATTTTAGAGCCCCCACATGTGTCGTTGGAGGATCAGGAATGTTTAATAGTCAGGCATCAGCTGACACAGACGACATGGAGTATGACTCTGAGTCTGATGCTACGTCTGTTGCTGAAAGTTATTTGAGCACAGATTTGTATTCTTTAAAAGAGATCAACCACTTTCTAGATGTCACTTATAAGAAATCTGTAAAAGTGAGTGATTACTTCACTGGTATCAACAAGTTCATCCAGTCGGTGTCCGTCCTGAAATGCATGGTGGTTTTTGATCTTTTAGATGAAAAGACGAGATACAGATTGAAAAAAACAACCTCACAGCTTGAGGAAGGAACCAAGTAGGACGAGTGCCGGAAAATCCAGCAGACCATGATCATGCGTCACAGGGTGACTCTCTCTTGGTGCTGTTCTCTGCTCATGCTATCAAACCTCTTTCTCCTCTCTGACCTCTTTATGCAGAGTCTTAAAGTAGATTCTTTAAACATCAATGGAGGGCGAAATAAACAGAAAAGAACATTGATAGCAGAAACGTCAAATTAAAAAAATACAGATGTGTTGTTCTTACAAGAGACACATACCACTGCATCAGACCAAACAGATTGGGGCTTCTGGTGGGGGGGGTGGGGGGTTGGGGGTCAGTGTGTCCTCAGCCCTGGCACTAATTTCAGCGCAGGAGTTGCAGTGCTTTTCAAAGTATCTGCCGGTACTAAAGTTTTGGCTTCAACAGAGGTAGCAAAAGGTCGTCTGCTTGTTGTCAGAGCAAAAATACAAGGGTTAGTCTTTTGTTTTTTCAACCTCCATGCACCAAACCAGGGAGCAGAACTACTACATTTTTTCGACCTGTTAGAAAACCAGCTGAAGAACCACCATCAGGATCAGCTCATCATTGGGGGGATTTCAGTTGCACCACAGACTTCACGGGGCGGCAGTGGCTCAATGGTTTGAGCAGTTACCTTTGGAACCAAAGCTCACTGGTTCAAATCATCCTCAGGCCTTGTTTCAGTGTCTCTGGCCCTGACACCGAATGGCCCTATGCACACTGGTGGAAACACCCCGCGACCGGGATTACTGGATAAGCGGTTGAAGATGACATGACATGACACACAGACTTCACCATTGATAAGACAAGTGAGGAGCCCTATCCATAGTCATCTCAGTGCCTCAACAACCTCATCACCACCATAGATCTTTTGGATTCATGGACGGTCAACTTTCCAAACGCCAGACAGTACACTTGGGTTAGAGTCAGCAGCAGCAGGGTGAGCACAGCAAGGCTAGACCGGATTTACATCTCCCAAAGCCTTCGCTCCAGGTTAGCACACAGCGCCATCAGTCCAGTCGGTTTTACCGACCACCATCTCATGAGCAAACAGTTAATAATCACACCAGGTGAAAGGGTTAAATCCCACTGGTTTTTCAACAACAAGCTCCTACAAGACACAGTTTTCTGTCAGAGTTTTAAATGTTTTTGGGAGCAGTGGAGAGATAGAAAATCTGATTTCACTTCACTGAAGACATGGTGGCAGGTCGGAAAGGCCCAGACCGGTGGTTTGTCAGCAATACATCTCACGCTCCACTGCGAGGATTAAGGCAGCTGTTCAGGAGCTCGAGGCCACGATCAAAAACACTGAAGAGGGGTTACACAGAGACCCAGATCCTGACACAGGTCACCTTCTCAGTGAAAGGAGGTTAGCCTTAAGCCCATTTCTGCACGAGCAGGTGAAGGGCACTCTGGTTAGGTCTCGGTTCCTCCAGCTGAAAGAGATGGATGCCCCCACGTCCTTCTTCTTTAACCTGGAGAGGTCAGTGGCGCAAAGGAAGCAGATGACCTTCCTCCAGCTTCCAGGAGGCAGAATAACAAGGGGTCCAGGGGAGATGAGGAGTCATGCCGTGGACTTCTACACTACCCTCGTTGGTGCCGAACGATGCAGCATGTAGTGCCGCAAGAAGCTCCTGGAGGGGCTTCCACAGCTCAGCCCAGGCAAGAAGGCTGCTCTGGATGCAGAGCTAAGAGATGAGGAGCTAATAACTGCCATCAACCAGATGGCGGCTGGGAAGGCACCGGGGACGAATGGGTTGTCAGCTGACTTTTTAAAACATTTCTGGAGACTAATTGGAATAGATTTCCTTGGTGTTCTGCAGGAACCTTGAATCAGGGTCACTTCCTACCACCTGTCAGCGGACGGTACTTTCCCTTCTCCCAAAGAAAGGAGACCTGGCCTTACTAAAGAACTGGAGGCCAGTTGCTCTCCTATGCACGGACTACAAAATACTGTCACGAACTTTGTCAAACAGACTCAAAGACATACTTGAAATAATTATTCATTCAGACCAAACATACTGTATTCCTGGCAGGACAATTATGGACAACATTTTTCTTGTGTGGGATATCATTGATGTGTGTCAATATTATAACCTCACTGCTGGCATTGTTTCCTTAGATCAGGAGAAAGCTTTCGATAGGGTCGATCACTCTTATTTATTTTCTGCACTTAAGGCATTTGGTATTGGTGATGGGTTTTTGTCTTGGGTTGGTGTTTTATACAGGAACGCTCAATGTTTAGTAAAGCTGGGAACGGGGCTGAGTCGGCCAATAAAGCGGGGGATAAGGCAAGGGTGTCCGCTGTCCGGGCAATTATAGAGCACTGACATAGAGCCTTTGCTCAGTCGCTTGAGGGAGAGACTCGACTCTGACTTTTTTAGGCTTGAGCAGCAACTCCCAACTGTCAATGCGTATGCCGATGATGTTAACATCTTTGTTTCAAATCAGTTTGACGTAGAATGTCTGCAGGACACCTTGTCCCTGTATGAAAAGTAACATGAGCACGAATAAACTGGGCTAGACTCCGGGAAGCTGGATGTACTAAACTGGGCCACCTCATGAGGATGACATTAACATCTGTCAACACACTAAAGAAAGCAAGTCACATCACCTCGGCTGATCCACAGGGTGGTGAAGGATGTCTGCGGTGCTCTGCCACAACCTATGAAAGCTCTTGTAGAAGACCGAGCTCTGTGTGACCACTTGGATGAGGCAAGTGAGTGCAGCTTCCCCTCTTTGTCCATCTCCCCAGCTTTGGATGGGTGGGAGGAGGGAGGACATCAACTTCTGACTTTCACTACCTCTTGTCTGGACAGCTTTAAGGCAGCGAGGAGAAAGGCAGTCTACCAAGTCTGCATGAAATTGCTGAGCCTAAACTCTCTGTCAGGGATAGAAGTCGAGCTGGTCCGAGTTTGTTAGCCCAGACACTTCCCCGAAAGGCAGTTGGCGGTCCCTGTTCAAACTGCCCGTTGAGGAGCGGACAGGACACCTCCAGTGGAGGATTGTGCATGGGATGATAACAGATACAGAGTGCACCTTGATCCGGACCTGGGGGAGGGGTATGTTTTCTGTTCATTACCTGAAAGTTTGGCTCATTTATTTGTTGAATGTCCTCAGTTGGCACCACTGTTTGAGTTGTTGAAGGTTTGATTTGTGGGGCTTGGGGAGGTTTACGCTGCAAGGAAGAAGACTGTCCACACACTGATAAACTTCTTGTCCATATCTGCAAAGTTGGCCCTTTGGCTAACACGAAGGAACTGTGTACAGAACCTTGATTCTGTGGAGCAAGTGCCGATGCTGGTCGGATTGCTGAAGGCCCGACTAAGGGTGGAACACTCCTAACACAGGATGACGGACAATTTGTCAGCTTTCAATCAGCTTTGGGCTGTGGAGGGAGTTTTGTGCTCTGCGGGGGAGAATGGGGAGTTATTGATCAAATTTAAATTTTCTTATTTTTGTTTAGCTTCAAATTGTTGAGGTCACTGGCTTCACTTGGATTGGTGAAATGGTGATTAAAGGGACTTTGAAAACTTTCTCTCTCTCTCCGTCTCTCTCTCTGGCCGGGCTATAATGAATGAGATTAATAAAAAGTTTTAATTTTGTGTAATGAGTAATACCTCATGTGCTCTTCACAGTGACAGCAAAAAATAAATAAATAAAACATATTAAACCACTCAATTAATCCTCAAATGACCTTAATTAAAAATAAATAATTTTTTTTTCTTCATAAAACTAATTCATTAGAGGGGATACGAGGGACTCAACACTGTCAATCTCAAAACTATAATTTACATTTTTTTATTTTTTTATTTTTTATTTTATTTTGTTCAGATCCAGTGTTAGTGATTTGACCTTTGATCCTTATGCTGTGATCCAAGAGTGTGCTCCAGGGTCTGTAACTTACAGGACTCCTTTTTTGTTCTTTGACAAAAGTAGCTAGTGTGTGTGTGTGTGTATGTGTGTGTGTGTGTGTGTGTGTGTGTGTGTGGCCATTACACATATTATGCCAGCAGGCCATCTGTTGCCTGCTTAGCAGTGGCCGACAGGGAGGGACAATGACCATGATTCTGTCCCTCTTTACATTTCATGTCCATGGCTCACTCACGTGACACACACACACACACACACACACACACACACACACACACACACACACACACACACACACACACACACACACACACACACACACTCTGTGCACCAGAGCGTGTCTGAGGTGTATTTACACAAAGACACAAACAAGACACACTCAGACAGAGAGCGCGGTATCTGAGCCAACTTTGGTCCTGGTGGGTATTGTGGGAGCAGACGTGAGCTCAGTTAGGTCACTGCAGGTGGACAGGGTCCTGGCGGAGGTTCAGGCAGACATGCACGTCCGCAGCCAGCTCCGGCCCTTCACTGCTCTGTAGGCAGATGGTCAAACACGGCCGTGGGAGGTATTAGACAGACTTTTCGTCTTCCTCCTCATTTCATCTCTTGTTCTTATTCTCCTCTTCCTCATCATTTACTCATCATCCCTCCTCCTCCTCCTCCTCCTCCTCCACCTTCATGATCATAACTTAACCTTTCTCCCACGGCGTCCCACCGTGGCACGTGGCAGCCTCCCCGCTGCAGCATCAATCACATCCGTGCACATCCACTGCCTCTCAGAGATTGGTTGTTGTCAGTGTTGCTTTTCATCTCCGGCGGAAATAAATGTGCATTATTTCTTTTGTTTCAAATCTCGTCTCTCAGGAAGGAAAGTCGTCTCACCAACAAGCTCTCTGTAATTCCCAAAATGAGAAAATACGTCGTTTCAATTTGCTTGTAAGGGGACGGATCATTTACCCCACCATGTTTGAAAGTGTCACAGTATTAACACACTTTGTTTCTCTCATGTGTTTGAAACGTCTGTTTAGCCAAAGACTCTTTACTCAGACACATTCCTTCTATTATCCAGACCATAGTGAGCTGATCTTTGTACAGACGGATGAAAGCAGAGCTGTGAGGTTTCTTTATGACTTCATTAAATAACATGAAATCCTTATGTCTTATACTCTTTTGTCTGATTGTTAGAGCTGCTCAGAGGCGGAGGGATGCGCAGCTGCGCCTGGGCTATAGAGCAGGTCCTATCATCAGTAGCCCATCATCTCAGATTGAATGACAAGTGAAGTCTACCATAGGTTCTCCTGCATGCTCAGAAGGTGGCGCCTACAACGTGTGACTTCACACACTGCACCTTTAAATGATCCATATATGTTGTGTTCCACCTTCATCTGACATAGTTGTATTTGAACTATTGGTAACACAGGTGCACACAAATGACCTTACTTTTTAAATCTTTTTTAAAAAGGTCTGATTTTTAGTTTATAATCTCTTCAGATATTTGACACCGTTCTCTTAAATTCCATTCGAGGTCGCTCGGCTGCTTTTCATGTCTCTGTCCTCCTGTCGGAAAAGTAATTGCTCTCATTGTCGTCACTTCCCTTTAGAAACAACAGTTCCTGTCAGCAGCGGAGCGCCCTGGCTTGCTGTGATATTTGTTATTTCAGAATGCTAATTTGTCCTGGGGAAATTACACCGAGGCGCCACTTCTCTCGCCACAATGAGTCCGGGACCCGAATGCCGCCGCTCAGCAGAGAGGAAACAGCGTCGTTTAATGTTTCCCTTCAACACTGCAGCTGTTTAAATGCTCGCCAGTGAGCCTGAAAACAGCCCAGGCGCCGCTAAGAAAGCCACCAGCAGCCTGTGTTAGACAGCACCCCCCCCCCCTTCCACCCCCCCTCACCACCACCACCAGTCCTCTGCAGTGTCCATCCTGCTGCTGCTGCTGCTGCTGCTGCTGCTGCTGCTGCTTGAGGGTGGTGTCTGGCGGGGGGACAGTAGTACTGGAGCCCAGAGAGGGATAAATAAAGCGCGAGACAATAAAGTCACTCTCCATGGACTCTGGCCTCCGGGCCGTGTTCCAGCAGAACCGGCCAATTGCTCAAATGGAAATTAAAGGCGAGGAGACAGATTGTGAATAGAACATGAACCCGAGTGGACGCGGACAAATCGATGGACGGGAACCCGCCGGGTGAGGTGGAGCCACAGAGCAGGTGGGCTGAGGGAGGCCGTTTATGTATATGTTTGTGTTATCTCACCTCAAACCAGCCAGGGGCCCCGCTATCTGCTCACCAGCCGCCTCTGCAGTGGCCCCGCGTCCTCGAGTCCCTTTCAAACCACAGTGGACGCTGCCTCTCCAAGCCAAGGACCTCAAAGAGCGATGTCGCCTTTTTTGTCATAGGCTCTGAACACTTCTGAGAGGTTGGAGGAGGCGCCTGATGAGAGAGAGGAAGCATGTGGCCCCGTTTCAATGGAGGAGTCGAGAGCCTCCAGACTCCGCTCGGGGGCCACTCCTGGCCTCCATGGGGTCCTGAAACAGGAGGAGGAGTGGGTACAGTTTTGTTTGCAGTTTTAAAAAGTGGAGGGCCAATCTGAGGCCCCTCCCCCCTCCTCCACTGCCACACAGTAAAGCGCCTGAGAGGACGAGCAGACGTGATGGAACGCCACTCTGCCATATTTGCCGTGCATACATCACTCCCACTGCGGCGCAGATAACCTTCTGCCACCGTTATCTCCATGTGCAGCGAGGAGAGTGCAGCGTTTACGGCGCCCGCTCATCACAGGCGAAGGGGGGGCGGAGGAAAACTCCCCTCCGATAAATCGCTCCTATCGGGGTGAGGCATGAGTCGCAGTGGTTGCATCAGATGTAGTTGTGCCACTCGGCTCTAATGAATCCTCCCGGCTTGCTGCCGCACGCCAGCCGAGCCCACTCTCGCCAATCGGCCGGGCTGGCTCAGCGCGGCGCTATCGATAATGAGCCCTGGTGTGGGGGGGGGGGGCATGGCGAGCCTTCGTAATGAAGGAGGCCAGGGCACTGCCGGTGAAAGTTGTAATGAGAGGAGTGGGAGGGGTCGGCGAAGTGAGCGCGGGGGGGCAGCTAAAGAGGGGTGTGGCGGCGTAGGTTTGCACACATGGCCGATAGCATAGCGGGCGCCACTTCCTGTCTGTGAGCAGCCTTCAGGCCGTGATGACTGGCATACGTGGGGCTCTCCTCCATCTGTTCAAACATCCCACACAGACCAAACATTTGCTCTCCCCGTGCACAGGCCGGTGCCAGAACAGGTTCAGCCGCGAGGAGTCATCACGCCCTCTGCCTCGCCGCCGCCGCCACTCCTCCTCGCCGCCACATGCACGCACTCCCGAGCCCTCAGCCACCCGAGTTGTTTGGACTCTGCAGCGCACTCCATCTTTAAGCGGATGTGGAAGCTGCGCGCTGATCGATGGACTGAGCTATTAGGAGGATCGTGAACTATGTCATGTCCGCCGAGCATAGTGAGGGGCGGGGCTGTAGTTAATCATTAATTGCAATTGGCTCCGTTAAGGCTACAATGGCTTCTTTTGATCATCCGTCACAGTTGAATAGAAATCCTCTCTGCTCTAACGACCTGATCTGGTCCGGACTGAGCCCACTCTCCTCACTGACTCCCGTCAGTTGGTATCGGTTTATTCACCATAGTGAATTTGATTTTGCAGTGGTTGTTAATTATGCAAATGTGCGAAAGAAAGAAAAAATGGAAATCCATCTTGGCTCTTGTCATCTATTTAGCTAAAACGGGTTAAAGCGATAATGACCTGCTTGAATCCCCGGTGTGCGCCACCTACAGGCGAGTGTGCTCCATCTCCACATGTGTCATCTTCAGCAAATCATCCGCCACAATCAGAGATTAATTACAGCAGATTCGAGCACGACGGAGCAGAGAGATGCTGAATGATCTACGTGTCTGTGTGAGTTGTTGGTTGAATCCCCTCATGGTCGACAATCCATCACCTATGGCACTTTAATTGAGCGACTCACGGGGCCATTTCACAGAGGTCAACGTATTCCTAACGTGTGACCTTTCATCCAGCACAGCGCCCTCTAGCAGCAGCTGATCCAGTCCAGGTCTTGAACTTTCTTTGCTCCCACTCATTGATTATTCCATGCTCATACAGAAACATCATGGCAGCAGCACCGCCGCTCTGTTTACTGTTCCACACTCACACAAACAAACAAGACTCTCGCATCGATTTCAGCGTGAAAACTCATCTTCAGTCCCATCTGTTCACTTTCTCTGGCAGCGCTGCCCTTTTGGGGTAAAGGCCACTTGGCCATCATTGTAAATAAGACTTTGTTAATTAATGGAGTTTCCTCATCTGTGGAACTTAAACGGGTAAATAACAATCCTCCCAGAGCTGAGATGCTGAAATAAAAGCCAAATAAGAGGATTAGCTTCCTTGTATGAACGTTCACTCGCTGCTGCTTTATTAGAAACAGTTTATCCCTGTGTCCGATTTCATTGATTTTCAGCTTCGGCGAGAAGCCGTGTTTCATTTCCTGTGCGCCCGCGAGCTGAAGTGGCGCTTTGGATTCGCAGCTGTCGTCTCAGTTTCAGTGGAATCCGAAGCGAAGCTGCTGAATGTTGCGGTCGCAACACGAAACCAGTCACAACGCAATCACACACAGACTCGTACTTATGTGTGTTTGTCACAGGACGGCCGTGTTATTACCCACATCTGAAAGATGGAGCTCAGCAGTAGAGAATATTCCCATTAGGTATCGGTCGCCGCAGGCGGCGCCGCGGCTCCTGCTGCTTGTTCAGGAGGACCGATGCTGCTCCAGAAGCCTCTCCATCAGGATAGGAAGCCGCCATGAGAGAAGAATACACGGGACAAGACCCAGTTACTATGGAAACAAAGGAAAATCTAATCAGGAGTCGGAGGGTTGGAAGAAGAGCTGGTGGAATGTTTGCGCACAAACAGATTTTCATGGACGAAGGAAACACTGCAGATGTGTTGCTCCCCTGGTGGCCACTGTTAGAACTATATGCACCATCTCACATCTAAACTATATTAGATTATTCATGTTTTAATCTGTGATATAATCCAGCTCGTGGATAATCTGCTGTGTCACCATCTCACATTCTAAAATGTGAAATCTCACCTTCACCTCCAGACTCTATGTAAACAGGATTTCTTTTTTAAATAAATAAATAAATGAAAGACACGGATTCTAGTCAACACTGGCAGAAAGTAAAAAGGCAGAGTATGAATAATTAAAGAGGCTGTGCGGCAGATAATGGTGACGAAACCACAGCTCATTAACTCCACGGGGTGAAACGAGGTACGAGTGGAAAAGTGAAATTATACACTCTCCTGATTTTCCATTAATTCGGGAAGTTACTTCTTCTCCTTCTCTTCCTGCCTCCACAGTGTAAACACTGAGATACAATGCAGCACACAGAGGAATGTTACAAGACATTGAAACACATAAATGTGAGTAAATAAACTCAGTGTATATATTCAAATAATATATACATTATCGACAAAACTTCTATTCCCAGAATCCTTTGATGCTGCAGCTAATTTCCAATGCTAATCAGAAATGAACAGATTGTTCTCCGGACTCGTTCCTGCTCCCTCCGCTAACGATCATTGCATCAGAGCTATGGGGGGTCCCGCACTGCCCTGCTTCCCCTCGGGCACCAGGTTCAAGAACAAAAAAAGCTGTTATCGACAACAACAGCGCAAATGGTGAAAGTGAGCGATTGGAGTGAGCGCTGACACATTTGCATCTTGTGCACACCCAGCAGGGAGTCCGGCGCCGCCGCGCGTTAGCACCAGGGCCGCTGCCAGCGATTGTGCGGGAGCAACAACAAATGAGTGGACACAGTGAGCAAAACTCGCCCACCAGTCACCACGTGTGACTACAGTCCACACAAAGTGGGAAATGTGTTTTCCAAGAAACGCTTTTATTAAATCCTGTGTGGATGATACAGCGCCATGACACTCGTTCTTTTGTGGTGCAGAGATTTATTTTGTTCCAGCATTTTTCACAATACTACAGTCCTTCAGTTTAAAAGATAAAGGTTGTTGTTTTTTAAATGACTCTAAAAGAATTTAAAAAAAACGGATGCAAAATACAACAATAAGATCATTTAAAGAATAATTAAAAACACGTTTAAAAAAATCAAATGATTAAATGAATAATATTAGAAAAATCATGACAATATGAAATAAAACACAACAGACAGAATAACTCTTAAATGACTCATGAATTACGCATGAGCAGTATTGAGTGCTATGAAAAGAAAGCATTGCGCTGTGTAGAGTGGAGTTGTGTTGTGCAGGGGGGAGAATGTGTGTAGCAAGAGATGAGTGCAGACTAATGTGTGGTGTAGATCTTGGCATGAGGGTTAATGTGCTTGTTTGCCCGATGTTAACGCCGTGTGCTGCACTCCTGACTCTCCCGCTCATCAGAACGCTGCAGAGCCCTGCAGAGCACGCGCCGTGTCAGTCCTGAGGTCAGACTGTCACTCGGCTCTGCGGCAGCCCACTCATGTCAGCCCCTCTGACATCATCGCTGCGAGACCTATGGCAGTAAGCGTCCCGCTGTGACTCGGCACCACGTCACCCCAGCGCTAATCTGTAGCCGCCACCCGTGCGACACGCACACGCCATGGATCACAAGACCCAGAAAATTGCCCGAGATAGATGCGAATCACTCCGCAGGAGGAGGAGGAGGAGGAGGAGGAGGAGGAGGTCAGCTTTGTGCTCCGCCACTCGGCCCTGCTTTTAAGAGTCATTTCCTGTTGGCTATCAGATGGGCTCCGGATGAACTGTCCCCTGCGAGAGGCACAGCGCTGATTGGCGAGTGCAGGAACCCATCAAAGTTTAATATCCCTGACCAGGATCAAACAGAGTCTGATATACGGCCTGAGAGCGCGTGTCATTAACTCCAGTGATCGCAGACGGGAAGCATTTTTTCACAATCACCACGCCCGCCCCCCCTCCCTCCCCCCCTCCCTCCCTCCTCCTCCTCGTCCTACACGTGTCACTTGGCTCTGACAGTCTGTTAAAGGCAGAGAAGCTGCGTTACAGCTGAGCTGTGACTCCTCCCCCCTCCGTCTTCACAGCGTTTGCACTCGCAGGAAACGACTTTTTCCCGCATTCACATCGATGGTGACACAACAATCACTAAGTCGCCACATCGGCACCATCATGGAGCTGGTGACTCCTCACTTTGCTCCTGTTCCAACAGTTGTTGCTCTCTCTCTCTCTCTCTCTCTCTCTCTCTCTCTCTCTCTCTCGCTCCACGTCCTCATTTATATTCATTTCCCTTTTAGGTGTTTTCCCCAGATTCGGTTTAATCAAATTCCGCTTCTCATGTGAACACTATTGAAAGCATTTCATTTGCCAATTAGCCAGCTGCTCCCCAGTTAAATAATGAATATGCTAATTCTAAAGCTGGGGGACATGTTGTCTTTTGACTTACAGCGGCGACAATTATCCAAGTCAGGGATGCGCACTCTGCTTTATGCTACTTTGTGTGTGTGTGTGTGTGTGTGTGTGTGTGTGTGTGTGTGTGTGTGTACTAGTGTGTGCACTGTGGGCGTGGGTGTGCGTCACTCTGCTGTGTGTTAGCCCAGATATATTTATTATCCAGATTACTTATGTATTTTCACTTGGTTAGTTTGTCTCTTAGTTTATTTGTTTTACATTCAAGAATACACAATCTCCATGGATGGAGCCCAAACCTACACAACCCAACACGGGTTGTGTAGGTTTGGGTGGATCACTTGAGTGTGTGTATTGTGCTGCAGCCTGACACACAGTGTGTGCGCTGCATGACAATGCGTGTGCCACGGGTCACGTTGTCATCCATACGTCAAGCACGTTTGTGTGAAGTTGTCGCGTTGGTAGTGTAGGGGTGTGTCCTGTGTGATGTGTGCACAGAGCAGTTTAAGTTACATGACGTACCATACAATTCAATACAATGATTGTGTGTGTCTATATTTTGCCATCGACCTCATTGAGGCACATGTGTGTGTTTAAGTGTGTTTTGATTATAGCACGGTGTGTGTGTGTGTGTGTTCAGCGTGTGTGTTCAGGGTGACTGTTAGTTTTAGAGGATGGCTTCCCTCTGTGCATGTTGATTTGTTTGCCTACCTTTATCTCAGCGTGGAGCCCAGTGCATGTTTCTGACAGTTCTAATTGAATGCCGCGCCGAGCTGAGCCTCTGTATGCAGATACACACCCCACTATCATCAATCAGCTGGGGGGATGCACACAGGAGAGCCGCTGTACTCACCCATGAGCTACATGACCGATTCTTCTTTAATGGGCTCACCGCTGTACTCGGCTCCGCAGAGCCATCATTCAGCGCGCACTGTACCTTTACTTACGGCCACCTGTCGCCTGTTTTCACCGCACGACGGATAAAATGGCCCCGATGTGTGTGTGTGTGTGTGTGTGTGTGCGTGTGTGCATGCATCTGTTTACGCATGATTTATGAACACAAACTCGCAGTTGATCAATAAGTTTCCACGTTGCTGCAGTGTGTGGTCATGTTTCTCAAACACACATCGAGACCAGACTGGGGCACAACTTTAGCCACGCCCCCTGTCTCCCATGGCAACTGATTCACAAATGATCTGCCTCAATGAAAGTACAATGTACACCGTTACATTAGTCACATCCATCATATGAGCCCTTTCTCTGCTTTTGAAGAATTAGCTGCAGTGTTATGGGTTATACATGGGGTGAGGGAATGAATAAGGTTTTTGGTCCCGGCCATAAATTCAAACTGAGTGGTCTGCTGTCGACATGTGCAGGAATGGTGAATGGGTCACGCCGACACGGGCAGGTGAAGTAATATTTACTCTGGAAGGATCCGAGCCCGCGGTGCCATGTCCTGCCGTCCTGACATCCTGGTTGGCCAGTGCCACTGTGACAGTTGGTGGCATCTTCTGTTGTGGGCGAGCAAACATGAGACTGACATCATTCATGGAACAATGAAGCCAGAGAAGAGGGAAGATGAAAGGCGCTAAAGGCGCCTGAAATCAGGGACGATGGGAAGAACAGGAAGTAGAGATAGAAAAGTGTGCGTGAGCAGTGAGAGGAATCCGACAAGTTGAAAAGTGAATCAAACAGTGTGAGGCTTTGAAGCGCTGATCTGCAGATCAGAGGAGAGAATGACATTAGCTCAGTGGATGGGTTTTTTTTCAGTCTGTCGCGCCGGATGGAAAAAATCCAACCTGCTCTCTGTGAGGGGAGAACATTGGACTCATTACTGTCAGGTGTCTGGATTATTTAATATTGAATGACTGTACGTGTGGTGTGTGATCCAGCTGTTCAGCGATGAGCCCACAGCTGTGTGATCGCCTCCAATCCACGGCGGCCTTCCCACTTCTCTGTAATTGGGATTTACGGTCGAATCCCATTCACACTTAAACCCAGAGCACTTCCCATTCAGGAGCACCTTTGACGGCGTGCGCTGGTAATTGTGGCGGGATGCCGCCTCCCACAGGGAGAGACTGCTGACCTTGAACCCTTGAGTTTCAATCCAGAGAGGGTAGAAGAAGGCGTTTTTATTTTAAAGAACCCCTGATGCTCCGCCTCCTCTGTGCAGCCCGGCAGGAGGCGCTGACCTCTCCTTTTTGACTGAATTAATCCTCCGGCCTGAGATAATGGCCGTGTCAAAGCCACCGACTGGAAGTGGCAGGAGAATAATCAGCACGCCGCCGCCGCCGCCGCCGCCACCGCCGCCGCCACTTTGCCATTTCAATCCCCGCGGCTGAGATCACTTTACCACAGAAATAAAAACATGTTGGCTCGCTCGTTCTCCAGCAGCCATGAAATGTGAATTAAGATTAACGCTTTTACAGACGCAGCTCAGGCTGGATGGTGTTTAGCATAAGACGGTTCACCTCAGGTTTTATTTACATTCAACCCGGTTACTTTGACTTTACGTTGAACTTTTGGACTCATTCATCCCTCCTGACCAAGTGGATGAACTTGCAGTTCACAGGGTGACCACTCGAGGCTGTCAATACCCATAGACTCCCATGTTAAAATGATCAACTTTAGAGTTTGTTTAAAGTCTGGTCCAAACTACGGTTTTGGTCTTTT
>JAFBJT010111989.1:5320-28829 GCA_016785325.1 Chascanopsetta lugubris | reverse complement strand
GTCATCATTAAAGGTGGAGACCATCACTCGGGAAAGGTAATACGTAGGAATAAAGGAAAATGCAACCGATACGTCCCTTAAGTCCAACATAAGAAATTGGGGTTTTTTTTGTTTTTTTTTAAAAATCAGACGACATGAGGTGATGCACAAGAGAAGCGAAAACCCGTTGTTAAGATACAAAATGGTTGCCTCGGATAATTTCGGCCACCCATGTCACTACCCTCCTTTTATGAAGATCCTGCGCAGGGTGCAGTGCATAGGATTCATGCGCAATGAACTCAAAATAGCATCAAGAAAAAAAAAAAAGGGACCAAACTGATACATAACACTGTCTCACACTCTCAACATGAACTGTTGTTTCAGCTGAGTGGAGGAGACGGCTCTGTTGAGATGAAGTACGGATTCCATGACTCACCATCTCACACACCTCTGATCTGCAATCTTCTCTTCTATAGTGGTGAAGGTCTGTCTGGCAAACAAGCCTATCGTTTCTATCGGTCGAAGATAAAACCATGTCTTTTTTTGAAGGAATGCGATGAAAGCGGCTTTAGAAACCTATTACAAACTTTACCTCAAAGATCCAGAATGGCTTCAAAGGTAATCTGTGCATTGACAGTTCAGAACCAGCGGCACCTCAGTCTCTGACCATCGGGGTCGGAGCCTTCGCTGGACTCATCCTCCTCCGCGAAGAGCGCTCAGGGACGAACGTGGCCGACGGTTCACGCTGAATACGCGAAATTAAAGAATGATGGAGGAAGAGGAAAAACATGGGAGACTTGTTGTCACAGAGGAGCGCATGACGAGCGAATGTGCCAAGAGCTGTGAGGGAGGGGAGGGCGCTCACAAGTGGGGCTTTGTGTTGTCCAACCTGCCCTGAGGTCCCGTTGCTATGCTCCAGCCCACATCCCATCACGCTGTCAATGTGAGGAAGATCGCTCATTAGTCCGGTCATTTGTGCTTGTGTGTGTGTGCGTGCGCGCGCTCGCACACACGTGTTGATGTGCGGCTTGCACCGCGCAGCTCATCTCTCGCCTCACATATTAATGTGAGGAAACTCTAATTCAATCTGGCTCACAAGACGAAATTAACACATGAAAAACAAAAACGCATTTGAGGGCTGAATCACATTGAGAGCTTCGCTCCGGCCCCCCGGGGGGCGTCTGCCGTCAACAGCGTCGGTCTCGTCGTCGCTTCATCCGACAACGGGCCAAACGAGGAGCAGCTGTCACCGTGACATCATCAAGGTAAGAAGGATGAGCCCATTCTTCACACAGCCATGTAGCGCAGGCGGGAATCGATCAGGAGTGTGTCGACCACCGCGGACGATAGGTCACGGGGTCGGAGGCGCCGCCTTCCGTCTGTGACAAAGTGGGTGCGCTGGGCTTTATGGGTTCAGCGCTGGTGAAGCGACACCTTTGCTTGTGTTCACTCGGACTTCTGTCATATTCCACGACATAGGTGACAGGGTGGTCAAACGTACGGTGCGCAGGCCAGAACCGGCCCGCACTTACAATGCCGGGACACCAGGGGGAGCCCACATTCCTGCTTGGAAATGGTTGATTGAAGAGAAGAAGAGGAGAAGTAGAGTGTGTGTGTGTGTGTGTGTGTGAGTGAGTCTCTGGTTTGATGTGGGATGTTGATGAAGCGGCATTGTGCTCTGATTTTCGGATCGTATGTGGCCCCTGAACTAAAGCGTGTGTGTGTGTGTGTGTGTGTGTGTGTGTGTGTGTGTGTGTGTGTGTGGGTATTTGGTCATATTCGACACAGCTTGTAAACTAAGGGAGTTGTGGGGCTTTTGATTTTTTCCGCTCCTAAGTGAATCTTCATGACAAACATGTGAGGTTCATGAGCGCAAGTGATAATTGTTTTTGAGGGTTCAAAGGATGACGATTATAGAACATGTGGCTGTGAGGGATAACATGTTATTGACACTTGCAATAGAAATAACTCACATATGTATAAGATGTACGATGCCAATTTCACAGACCCTAAAGCGCGGTGGAATGTACAGGAAATCTCAAACAGGACTCAAACAAAACAAACTCGCATTATTCGACCACACGCCACTGATGCACTGCTGAAGTCCGTTGAACGTGAGTGAACTCGAACATTTCATTCACCGGTGCTCGAGGCGAGCCGGAAAAAAACATGGTGCACATCTGCAAATCTACACTCATTCAAAATAGGAAAATAACTACAGGGAATACAACGAGAAGTGGCAGTGAGACAAATGAAAGGAAATAAGCCCCTTCAAAATAAAAGACTTAATGAAACAGAACATCTGCCTGCGGCTACGGTAAACTGTCGGAGGGTCTAATTGTTAATGATTTTTGAATACGAGGGAGAGGAATGTGTTAAAAATGCACGGGAATGGGGAGAGAGCGTCGCGCGTCAGTTTGATGCGAGACGAAACCGCGTGAGTCACTTTCCTGATATTGAACTGAAAACATGCTACATGTTGTTCTCAGGGTAAAAGGCCGTCTATCATGCCGATGCCGAATAAGGAAAAGAAAATTCTAAGGCTGAGAATGCGGGATTCCAAGTCTTCCATTTCTACTGGCATGCCATCGATAACACATTTGTTGTTTTGTTCAAACGTAAAAGGGCACACCGTGGCTAACTCCCACATCCCCGCCGCAGCTGCTAATGGTTCGTTACTCCTTGCAAGCGTCAAACGAGTTTCTCTCATTCGTAATTCAACAGTCACTTATTGATTCACGGGTCAGACGCAGGCACCTCAGCTCGTCACGGCTTCCACAGTCCCACCGTTTCCTCCCTCGCTTCCGAACTACGGGGCAGAAATCCAGCCTTTTGTGTTCTGCTCTCTCACCGACAGAGCGACAGACTCATCGCTGGGTTGCCGGTCCTCCCCCCCCACCCCCCACCCCCCGCGGCGCTGCAGCCGGGAGGCCGGAGGATACCGTTTGATTTTCTGGCTGTGATGATGAGCCACGGCGAACAAAGCAAGACGTGCAAGACGGTCTCAGACAAGCGTCAAGTGGCCGTTTTCATAAGAGTGATCAGTGGCTTGTGTGTGTGTGTGGGGGGGGGGGGGTGTGGGGGGGTGTGCTGGCTATTGTGCGTTCAATGTCAACAACTCTCTTGAGACATCAAATGCACTGCTGAGAGTCTCGAGACGCTCAACAACAGCCAAGTATTTCCTTCCGCTCGAATTTCGAGAATTGTATTCTTTGTTGATACTGAGGCGACTTCATCCACATCAGATTCACTGCGTGTGTCTGCAGGTGATGTAAGGACCGTTTGGCCTGTTATCGCCAATGAAGACCGTCACAGTTCGTCCTGTCTGTAGTAAATGAAAAATTCACCCCGTCACATAAATATTCATGTTGTGCAACTATTCACAGACATCCATTTGCATCTATGAGTACAAGGGACAATGTGAGGCTCAGTGTCTTGCCCAAGGACACCGCAGCAAGTGGAATAGGGGGAGGTGGGAAATTGGTTGTCAATGAAAGCAACATAAACCATTTTCTATACTTTGCAAAATCATCTCCAAAAAAATATTGGAGGTACCGTTTTCATCTACACCACATCCTTCCACCCAGTTTCGAGTAAACTGGCTCAGTCATTTTTGCGTAATCCAGCACACGAGGGTGGAAACATGACTTCCTAAGGGGAACTAATAAATCATTCTCGATTCTCTGCTACGTTAGGAGGGGATTAAACATGCGCTTTTACTGTTTCCGCTTTTACTGTTTCAGAAAAAGCTAAGTAGACCGACCCTAACACTGTAATAGGGGACAGCAATTTGCACTCAACTGTCCTGAATTCTGCGCGAAACACATTTGCAGGCAAAGTGCAGCAGCAAGGAGCAAAGTGTTTTCTTCATCACTGCAGCTGTGACTGGATCATGATGCTGAGTGAGATGAATGATCCAGACCCACGGTTTGAAAACCTCTGCACAGACACACACAAGAGGATGAGCTGATGGCACTAAAGAAATGAAAAGGTTGTCCTTCACAAAACCGCATCAACTTCCCCGGGGTGGTCCAACTTGCACCTTATTATGGTATGGTGTGCTAAAACTGTCATATACAAAAGACTTCCAGGGAAATCCTGGGTTTGTTTGTTTTGTTACGTAACAAGAAATAGAAGTGGAAACAATGGAGGAATAAACAAAGAATTTGAAAAATAAACTATTTTGGTTGCACACACTTTGAGAGTGTGAAAGTTGTTTTGTGGTTTGCAAAAACAAACTTTGGAAATGTGTCAAAATGTATGATATCAAAAAAATTTTAAAGATATTTTCAAATGTGAGGCAATTGCCTCCCACTTCCTGTGTCATTTGTTTCATGGCACAATTACAATCATAAATTATAAATAAATAAGAATAATCCATAATAAACGGTTTAGTATGAAAGGGTGAGAGGATGTGGAATGGATCAGAGAAGAACCCCCGAAACCTTTTGGCACATACCTCGAGAATTGACAAGTCATTTTTCATGACAAAGCATACCGACCTGTTTCTGTGGGATCAATCTGGTGAAGGTAAACATTTGTCGATAGAAATAATCAAAACATGGTTTCTGGGCCTGGCGGGAGGCGTGCACTTTGCACCAATGCCATAAATATGGTGTGAAAGGTGATTGACAGCAGAGACTAAGTCCATCACATGTATCAACGGGGCCTCGATGGGTTGGACACCCTCATTATTCATTGCTGCCGTGCGAGCTGTGGCTCAAGATCACGTCATCCGTGGACGGTCGGAGGAACTCACTCCATCCCACTGTCACGCTGGCCTCACCATGATTCCCACTCATGGCGCCTCCCTCTGCCTCCCTGAAACACCGGACTGCAACAATCTGTTCTTTCTGTGTCACTGGCTGGGCCTGTGTGCGTGAGCAGAGCAGCCTGCAGGTCCACTGATGCAAGCAGCAGTCAGCATGAGGAGGGATCAATCACAGAGTCATGATATACTGCAGGTGACACCCCCCCCCCCCCCCGCCGCCTCGGCCCCCCCGGCCCTCCGGCCCCGTGCCACTGCCCAGCCTTAAAAAAATAAGGATCCGCCTGTGTCATTCAGCCGGATTCACAGGTCCTAGCTTTTAGCACCAGCTCCTCCCTTCACACAACTTCATATAGGCGGGAGCACATTTGAGTATTATTGAGGTAACGGAGACGCCTTATTTCACTGGCGATGACACGCGGCAATGGTGGCCTTTTGCAACCCGCTGGTAGCAACAGCCTATTTAAAGCGGGCGGCCCGGCGGAGAGAGGTTTAAATATCTTTTCGTGCTATTATTGCGATCGACACTTTCAGCTCAGCTCGAAAAAATATCCTCATTCATTTCCAACGCCGGCAGATGTCGGACTTGCGCGGCGTTCGCCGAAGTCGATCTGAACATTTTAAGCATTCTAAGAAAATATTCTTTGAAGCGCTGAACTCTGATGTCAAATTCAGTGTCACTCGGCGCTTCGCGCGCCCGGGAGGACGGAGGGAGCTGGCGGATGGCTACTCTCTCTCTCTCTCTCTCTGTCTCTCTCTCTCTGCACTCGCCCAGTCCCTGGCAGTGTGACCTCATTGTGCTCAGCTGGCCCGCTAGCCGCTGAACCACCCCGCCCTTAAACCTCTTCCCAGCCAGAGCTCCGGCGGGCCAATGATCTGCTTTGTTCCCGCGGCTCACGCTCTCCAACCATCTGGACGGACGCCTGAGAGAGAGTCGGGCTATTTGAGGTGAGAACGGCTGCAGCCTACATGCGAAAAGAGAAACCGTGCGCTTTTGAAATACTTTCAGATGCGAGGCTGGATCTCAGGGTTCGTTCAAGTGCAGCGTGACCTTCGTATTATACAGAGAGAGCACAGTCGTACTACGCCGCTGCTGACAGAGGCTGGGGAATAAAGTCAAGAGTTTGTCTGCTCGCGATTGTGCATGATGACAATATCATAGTTCATCTGGTGAAACAAAGAAACTCAAGTGCAGACTGGGGGATCAACGGTGTCAATTCTTATTTTAACGACCGCTACTAAGGTTTAATTAAAACCTGGGCAACTTTGGCTCTGCTCCAGCTGTGTCTCTCTGCCTCGGTCATGTTTCCACTCACCACTCTCACTGTCCAGCCGGGACACTGTTTCATCGGGCAGGCACCCCCCTCTGAGCTTAGGATGTGGTTTGGGTGCGACCTTTGACCTTTAGCAAGAGCCGCAGCACAACTTTCAAACACTCTGCAAGAAGTGTCGACACAACAACCTGATGCCTTGGTGACAGAGATTATCAGGTGTCAACCCCAATAATAATAATAATAATAATAATAATAATAATAATAATAATAATAATAATAATAATAATAATAATGATAAATCAAAAGACACAGCAGAGTCCTCTGATACAGTCACACTGCAGGTAACCATTTTTCATTATTATTTATTGCATGTAATGTCCTTAAACGAACCACAAATACGACTTTCAATCAGCGGCGGCCGTCAGATACACCGCTTTAGAAAAAATGTCTAATTGGGAAAAATAATAAAGACGACTAATTATCTCCAGCGCAGTGATTGGAAAACAAACAAAGGCAGCCTATTAACGGTTTATCATACGTTTGTCCTCACTTCCCCTCAGTGATAAAAAACAACTCTCTATCAGTGGGTGCTGCAGACATTAAAAGGTGCATGTCTGCTGAATATTCTGCCGTTTTTAGGATGACATTTATCCATTATCACAATCATGGAGGAGAACATTCACTTCTCCATTTGTCCCCCCTCTCTCTCCCTCTCTCTCTCCCTCTCTCTCTCCCTTTCTCTCTCTCTCTCCCTTTCTCTCTCTCTCTCTCTCTCTCTCTCGTCCCTGACACGGACAGCACGCTGCTGGATACAGAATCCAGCCCATGACACATTTCTGCGTTCATGCATGCACAGGGGTTATACGACAGAGCACATCAGCGACAGCGCATTCGATAACGCTTGCGCCGCCTGTGTCGGTGTCAACTACACAGGACCAGTGGGTGACATCATATAATGTGGGAGTGTTAAATGCGGACATGGCCTCTGAGCTCAAGTCTGCGGCGGCAGGAATGCCGGGGCCTGCTGGAGTGGAGCCACCTTTAGGGGCGCGCACGCGCCCGCAGCCGGAAAACCCAGCGAGCAGAAACACGCGGCGCGGGGACGAGCGGCCCGCCAGTTGTCACTGTCCGGCAGTCTGCTATAATCAGACGGCAGCTCAAGATGGTGTTAGTCCAGCTTGTAAAAACAGACTTAACCTGGTGCCTTTCACTGTGCGACCACCGGACGGCAGCCACTGCTCAGACAGGGTTTATGGTCAGCATGTGTTTTTATATTCTCTATAAAAATAGATTCATACGGTGTCGGATTACTTCGTCCAACACTGGACATGTGGAGTGATGCTCCTCATTCGAAGCAGTACATGAGGCGTCTCTGAGGTGGAAGAACTTGCAGTTCCCGGGGCGACCACTTGAGGCTGGCTCCAGAAGTGAGTTGATCCCCATGGACTCCCGTGTTAAAACGGTCAACTTTAGAGGTGAATTAAAGTTGTTTACAGTTTACAAACTACTGTTTTAATCTCAGTCGGTCTAATGTTTTTATACAGCGGGTAATTTTTTTCAAACTCCCTTATTTTTATTCTATTGAGTTGTGCGCAATGAAGGGCGTGGCCTCTGCTGCCACAGAACCATAGGTTCACCCCAGCTCTACCTGTGCTCCGCCTCTTTGCCCATTTTTGGAAGTAGGAGGAGTTAGGCATCAGCAAGATGGCAACAAGTGAACCCCCCCACTACGAGCCACATGAGCACACCTGTCACGGATGCTATGTCCATCGTTCTCTACTATCTATGATCTTTAACTATATATTATCGTTTTGTATTTTGGGTTTGACAAAAAAAAAACTCATTTCATTCAATTCTAGGGTCAGACATTTTCATTTGAGGCATCACCAGAACAGCTGAGAGTCTCAGATGTTCAGAAAACTCCCTTGTTTCTTCGTGATGTCACAGAAAACCCCCAGACTGCTCTGATTGGCCACCAAGCCTCGTCTCTCGTGATTTATCAACCGCTCCCAGCTGATGCAGAAACTGGTGCTGATGTATCAGACTCAATGGGAGCGGAATAAGAGTGAAAGGTGAGGCATTTCAGCAGCCTCTGAACAAGTGCTAGCTGTGATTAAGAGCCGCCTCTCTCCTCTGGAATGACAGGAATTTAAATTGGAACGCCCGACATTAACATGGGACACCAATACAACTCACTAAATGGCACAGAGCGCAAGCAATGATTCGAGCTAACAAGCTCGAATATCACTCAATAGAGTGCATTACTACCATCGACCACCACGGCTCAAAGGTCCCTTTCATTTCTATCAAGATGCATCATCTAAACATATCTATAAAATCGTCTATAAAACGGCAATTGAAGAATGACTTCAGCATAGGTAAAGAGGTGAATTCAAAGAAAACATCAAATAGTTATAATCTTAGGATGAATCTTCGTTCTCGCTCTCCCTAAATAAAGTGTCCTGCAGTGCAGCATAATGACTTTAACAATGCCTTTCATGTCATGCGCAGACATCTGTCTGTTTCATAACTCCACTGGGTCACTTTCCTCGAAAACAGACGACTTTTCCATCGGCCTATTATAACTTTGATGATTGAAGTGTCACGACGTTATCAAATGTCTTGCTTTATGACACCCGAGTGAACAGAGATCCCAGGAGGCAGCAGCAGCGTCTATTCGACAACAGGCACTTCAGTTTGCAAAGTTACGCAATTGGTAAATCAATTAATGGGGTTCTTTGAAACGCAAGTGAATGATTGAATTAACATTATTTTCTTTGGTTGTGCCTCAAATTCCTTGGAAACAGAACATTCCATGGTGAACATCTTGGCCGCCCTGAACTTCTTCAGGAACAACAACGAGGTTTCAGCGACACTCATTCATCACCTCTTTCAAAGTCATTGTGGTCTGGCGAGGATCTGGGGGCCTATGAGGCGATAAATGATTAACAGAGCACTCCTTCACAGAAACAACGTCATCATACCATCTGACACCTGGAATGACAATGCGCCACTCATTCCAGTGTTAATGTTGATGAAATCAATTAGAAAACATGTCTCCCATGGCATCATCATCATCATCATCATCATCGTCATCATCGATCCACCCGAAGCCAACGACATTCATGTGGCTGCCGATCCCAAATGAATCCGTTCCAGACCAAACATCGCGATGTGTTTCCACATCCACGTCCTGTAACTCACAAAACATTTGCTTGTTGTTTGTCGTTACGTAACAATTAACCGGCGCAGAGGCTTGTGCTGGATCCTGAAACAACAAATCCTGGGATGACAACACGCGGGAAAGCAGAGGGCTCCAGAGTCACTGGGAAAAGAATGGGGGGGAAAAAAAAGAGGAGAGAACCCGCTGGCGAATATAATCACCCGACAAGGAGCTTAACCTACATGGGACATGAGTTGGAAACAAAGAACATGCGACGGAGCCAGACGAATAAGTTCAGCGGTCCATGTGTGTGCTGCTGAGGGCATTCGGGGTGACTGTCCTAACGTCCTGTCCCGTCCCTCTCTCCCCTTAACCAAACACATGCGGAGGGAGCTCTAATCCACATGCAGCATGACTGCATGCTGCTGCGAAGATTAAGAGAATATTTATCTCTCAGGAATAACGTGATTCGGCGTCATCTGCGTTTCTCAATATTTGAGGGAAACGCTTGTCCATCTCTGACCTTGTCATCGCCGAACGGGTGCGTGACCACCGCAACGGAAATCCTCGGCGTTGACTTACGCCGAATCACACTTGTTGTTTAAACTCGAACGGAGCCGGAGTTGTTTTTTAAGGGCCGGTGGAGCAGAGCGTAGCATTAGCGCTGAGGCTATTGTTCGGAGTCAGGCCCTGTCGCAGGGACCCCCTCGGCCCCCTGCTACCACTCGTTTGTACAGGCCTGCTTAGAGAGACAAGGAGGGGCCCCTGGAGAGGAGACCGAGACTAATTAGTACCTGGCACTTATACACACACACACACACACACACACACAGCCAAAGATCAACGAATATCAAAGGAAACACACTGAGTGAGCACAAATGTATATTGATGAACTGCAATATTACAAATATCATATATTCATATGAAAATAAAAGGTCCTGCAGAAAATGCGCACAGATCCAAAGATCAGAGGGAAAAATGTCAACTGTGCCAAACTTACTAAAACAACTCCAAAGTGAGTTACAGATCCATCGCAGCATTAAGAACTGGGTGTAAACACTTCTACCATGCACGCAGAGTTCAAACAATGCTTCGACAAATGCATTCTTCAATGTATATTGATTGTCGTATTCTATTTTTGTGAATTAAAGTATCAGAGCCAGAGGTATCAATTGTATTTTCAGTTTGAATTGCATATATATATATATATATATATACGGTATATGAAGATGTAAAGGCTTCTTTAGTCCTACAGTTGAAATTGTGTTTCGCTTAAAACATGACCGATGGAATTACTGCACTCAATGGTTTATTGCATACATATGATATTGATTAAATGATGAATTAAAGCCTGGATATATTGAATTTCTTGGCTCCATTTTATTTTGAAAATATTTCCATCGATCCCGCACCACCAGACCTCCCAGCGCCTCCATATCACTTCACCACCTCGCCCCCAACGCCGTCCATGTTGTCTTCCCAAACAGTGCGTTCCAACAACATCCGACATGTGAGCAAACAACACAGGGGCCTTCCAAGTCTCTGTACCTATCAGGCTGAGGGGGGGGGGGGGGGGGGGGGGCAGAGGACCCCCACAGAGAAGCTCTATGGGAGGGGATGTTGGGGGGTCTCCGGGGGCAGGCAATAAGCAAGTTGTGATGAGGCCCCGGATGAGGGTGTTGTTTACATATTTCTCTGGAGGCCCTAAAAAACCCCCTGCGCTTGCAGAAAGTGGATCCTGGATTTTTCAAAAGCCATAACGGGGGTGGGCGGGGTGAATGGGCAGAGGGGGGGGGGGGGGGGGGGGGGGGAAACACGGGGGGGGGGGGGGGGGGGGGGGGGGGGGGGGGGGGGGGGGGGGGGGGCTGAGGAAATCACCACTGAACTAAGCCTGGTAGAAAGCCGGCAGACATGAAGCCACATGGGTGGCCCTGTGGAATTTCAGTCTAAATCTTCACATATATGTAATGTACAGAGTGATGGTGTGTACTTGCTGACTCGGATTATTTGTGCAACTAGTCTGAGTTTATAAACAAAAAACGTTCTTTCCTAAACAAGACGGACCATTGAGTTTAACGCCACAGTGTCAACAATCTATTTCCACAGTCGCGCAGAATGTCACCACTCACTGACGATGATACACACACACACCCTCTTTAGATGACTACACAGTATGGGCACAACCACACTGATGTTTACCTTTGACTTTTATTTATGTTTACTGTTTACGTAAAGTTCATGGTGAAGCTGTAAGAGGTCCCTTCCGTAGATGTGCAGATAAATCAATGGATGCATTGATAGATGCAAAGATGCATTTATCTACAGGTAAATAGATAGATGAATAGATAGATGCTAGATATATAAATGGGTAGAACCATTAGAATTATAGATGGGTTGATAGATAGATAGAGGTAGATACTAGATAGATATATAGATACTAGATAGATAGGTAGATAGAAAGATAGATAGATAGATAGATAGATACTAGATAGATAGGTAGATAGATAGATAGATAGATAGATAGATGCTAGATAAATAGATAGATAGATAGATAGATTGATAGATAAACAGATAGATAGATGCTAGATAAATAGATAGATAGATAGATTCTGAGGGATTGTTCCCCTCCGCCGTTCAGCTCAGTTCACGGAGCTTCAGAGGAGGCGGCTGGCAGAGACGGAGGCTAAAGAAAGAGTCAAGGGCAGATTTCAAAGCAAGAGGAGTGGAGCTCATAAACAACTCTCACACCGCTCCGACGCACAGCAGCAGCAGTGAGGATGGAGAGACGGATGATTATTGATCTGCCGGATGACAGAATACAATATCAGTGTATTTCTCATCAGCAGGTCAGGTGGCTCTCATGCATGACAAGGTCACTCTTTTTTTCCCGTCTCCATCAATTCATTTGCACTCATCCTGCTCTTTTTCCAACGTAAAGCCAGTCGCAGTCATGACACTGCATGGTAAGAGGATCCTGGCTGCACGGACCCCTGGCCGCTCCGGCCTCAGCCGCCCTGCTGCGTGAGGGGCTGGGAGCAGACGACAGTTAGCTGCGTGAGCTCACGCCAACAAGGAGAAGAACGATCGCGCTCAGGTCGTCCAATCAATTCTTTTCATCAGCCGGGACGAGAGGAGAAAAAAAAAAGAAGGAGGATGTGCATCCATACCAGTTTACCAGCATCAGTCACTTTGCGTTTACATGTGATTGCTTGAAACTCGGTTATCCTGAGAGGTTCAAATTCATCCGGAAGTCAGAACTCCGTTAACCTTCATGGTGAAGGGCTCATATTCTCAGCCCTGTCCTCCTTCAGTCATGCAGACTCAATCAATGCTGGTTCTGGGACTCGCTGAACCCACGCATGAGATGTGTGTGTGTTTGTATTTCATACGTGTCAATGCAAAGCAGGATGGTGCGACAAATATGGGCTATGTGTTGTCTAAACATCTTTAACCTGGCGCTGGGACTCACGCCTCTGTATTGTGTGTGCAACTTCCCAGGTAGATGTCACTCAATCTTACACACTGTACCTTCAAGGATATTAGGAATACACATCGAGACAGACGTGTATGTAGAAAGATAGCACACAGTATTACACGTGGAGGGCAAACATCCTTCCAGAGAGGTTGCTCATTGGCTAAAATAGCATTAAAACACACACCGCTCTGTATTGTGTGTGCCATAAAGCAGACACGTGCTGTGATGCGTCCTCATTATAATGTGTATAAATACAGCGATAATCCAACATACACACTTTTTAAAACCTTCGTGAACACAATGATTCTTAGAGGGGAAATGTACTGGCAAAGTTATGTTTGTAAACTGAGTAATGTGTCTTTTCCCTTCATGTTTGCTTCAGGAGAGAAGTCTTTTAAGGCCACACGGCACCACGTGACCAACAAAAGTGCTGCTATTTTACCATGATGTCTTTTTATGCTTGAGGGCCTAATACTTTCTGAATACACCAGCGAGTTTTGTGTTGAACCTCCACTCGAGTGCCCTTCCAGTTATTTTGATTGAAAATGGAAGACATTAGTCTCCATTGAGAAAAAAAAACAACAGTCTACAGATGTTCTTTGAAATGTCTCCTCTTCTCTCTATAACTCCCTCATTGTCTCGCTTTCCTTCTCTTCCTCCACCGTTGTGCCTATAAACACCATCGCAGGCCGCTTTGGAGCGCTGCGCCCTTTTGATCCTCCCAGCTTGTCATGTGTCAGAGGTCAGAGAGCTGCAGTTTCTCACACGCAGTCACTGGACCCACCCCCTCTACCAGCAGCCCCCGAACCCTTTGCTCGTTGCCCTCCCCCCCCACCTCCCCCTCCCCCTCCCAAGGCCAACTCACTGCTCCCAACAAAAGGTCAACTCCACCTTTACCCTGCAGAGAAAACAGCACCTTCTGACAGACAGGGCCAGCTTATTTAACAGAGTCCAGAGCTTGGGTGTGTTTAAGTGCATCGGTCGAACCATTGCTCTGGAATCAGAAGCCAGAAAAGCCCCTGAGTTATAATATCATACTTCACATATGACTATTTTGGTCATTTCTCTGGCTTACGGGGCTAAAAGGGGATCATCCCCCCGTGTTTGCTCACATGAGCTAATTCCTCCTTCATTTCCTTCATTTTCAGAAAATCCCACATTTGAACTTTAAGCCAGTGTGGGCTCAAGAAACAAAGAGTAACTATGTGTGAGCAGCATTATGAGCAGTTACTTCTAAAGTCCTGGGGCGGCAGTGGCTCAGTGGTTAGAGCAGTCCCCTTTGAAAGCAAAGGTTACTGGTTCGAACCCCACTTGGACCCTGCTGCAGTGTCACTGGCCCTGACTCTGACACCCCCCAACGGCTCTATGTGTACTAGTAGAAATAGCCCGTGACCCAGATTACTGGAGAAGCGGTACAAGATGACATGACATGACTTAAAAAGTCAGTAAATCTCAAATTCAATCTGGGCAGATTTCCAACCTGAATTCCTTAAAGGTGCAGAGTGTAATATTTGGTGACATCTACTGGTGAAACTGCAGATTAAAGCTCAAAAGATGTTCAGTGCGTCCACTGTGGGCTATTCTAAAAACATGGCGGCCCCCATGGGGTGGACCAGCTCCTGGCGTAGATATACGCTGAAGAGCTAATTTTAGGGTTATGTAAAAAGCAAGTCATACATTGGGGTGATTATACATTCTTAAAAAGTCAATATATCATTGTTTTGGAATTCTATTTCTACAGATAGGTGACAAAAATTACATACTGCACATTTAAGACAAATAACGCTTAAAATTTTAAATCTATAAAAGAAAGTGAAAATATACTTGATCAGGGTGGTCACAACAACATTATGGTTGCCCTCAAGCGGCCGGTTGTGACAGTGAGACTGCACTCAAAATATTGTAGAATAGCATATTGTATACTTAATAAAGTGTAGTTCATGGTCTATGTATACTTAAAGCAGCATGTTGTCAAGTTTTTTGCAAAATTCCCTTTACAAGCAAACATGACTACAAACAGAAGCTGACTATTTCAATTGATTAATTAATTTCAGAATTCGCTCAAAAAACCTCTGGATGACAAACATATTTTCTCAGTTGACTCCTGCGTTTTTGAGAAAACATGTTGAACTGTTGGCTATGACAGCGATTTACACACAAGAATGCAGCCCTTCAGGTCTCAATCCGGGAACCGAGTCTCAAATTATTTATAGGTTATTCGATTCCGTTCAATTTCATTTGTACTGCAGCAGCAAATCCTAACATGTGGGAACTGTGTCCTCACAGACTGAGAACTGACCAAGAAACGACAAATGTCATACTGTTGCTATGGTTTGCTGCTGCTGGGTGTGGCGGAGCTGATCATGATAGAGGGGCCATCCTTCACAGACAGAAACTGCCATACACACACACAGACACACACACACACACACACACACACACACACACACACACACACACACACACACACACACACACACACACACACACACACACACACACAGGAAAACAAAGGCCTCGACCTAATGATGCTGCATGCATGGTGGAGTGAGTGATTACGCCGGCAGCACAGGAATAATCTGGATAATCTGAGCATAAACACTGAAGTAACACGCAGAGCTGCAGTCTCGCCCTCCACCCGCATTCCCCAGCTTCTCCCTGCATGCGATGATTTCCTGATTCACCGTGTGTGCATGTGAAATCCATGAATTCCTAACAAGGTATGAGGTCAGGTGATGCATTCTGAAAAACGCTCCCGCTGTTGTCCGCATCCTCGAAAACCCCTCAGACACAAGCTAAGACGAATAAAACATCGATATGTTCAGTCATACTTTAAGGACAATCTCTGAATTGCTACGATATGATCGGACCCATGACCATGAATGAAACCCATGAATAGAATAGAAGGGAAGTCATATTTTCTGTGTCCCAATTCAGGTGACACATCTTTCTTTAGCTGCATTTCAGGCAAAATTACTCTTCTACGCCAATGGCCTTCACACAGCTGAGTGAATACATCCATGTCTCCACTCTGAGTGGGATTCAGGGGGACGCTGAACCCAGAAATGACTTTCATCTTTCGGGGAAGAGCACATCGTGGCGTCGCAGTTGGGGTTAGGGTTACATGCGCTCTATACGTAGGGTCTGCATCCATGCTACAGCTTTGATGCATGAGTTGGGCTTTAGACGTGTATTAGTGATAACGTTGACAGGCTACCTGATGCTACGGGGGCAGTCGGGAGGATGACGCAAATAAGACACATTTACACTTACACTACATCCGGATCAGTGTCACTCCTCAACCTAACCTCAATCTGCACGCACTTGGGACTGTGAAAGGAACCTGGACAACATGTCTCAACCGAACCTGCGGCCCTGTTGCTACGAGGCGGCAGTACCGAACATCACGGCCTCAAATCCATCCCATTCGTAACTGTGTCCTCATTAATAAATACTCTTTGTCCCGCGGCTCAATGAGGCCGATGCAAAGGAACAGCAACGACGACACAAGAGCATCCTGCGCTTTTCACTTCCATTACAATTCATTTATTATTCACCATTCTATACACACACACACACACACACACACACACACACACACGCCGCCGCACGTCTCGCTGCGAGCGAAACAAAGCACGAAACCATTGGATCATATGAAAATGGAAAAGTGTCTAATGAGGTTTGATGGCAATCCCACGTGCGGCGGGTCACGGGGGACGCATCCGTGCAGCATGCGCACACCGCGCTGTCCTGCGAGAGGGGATGCATGTAACACACACACACACACACACACACACCTCATCACACGCCTCTGGTGCAACATGTCATATTGCTTCATCACAGCTTGGACAAGACCAGCTCGAGCCCATTCGAGAATCCTTTCAAACATTCCTGCATGGATTTTTTCCTCAATGCAAAAAGCCGGGGGAAATAAGTGTGTTGTTGTTGTTGTTGTTATTGTTGTTTTGTTGTGGGAGTGGTGGGCTGACTTCAGGATGCCGTGCGGGGCTCACTGAAGAGTCTTGTTAGGCAGACCGCTGCCGTGGGCACAGATGAGCTCACAGGATCAATATGGGAATAACAGCTCCACAAATCCAAACACTGACTTTGCATTGTATTCCGCCCGTGGCTCTGTGACGGATTGGAAGCATTTTGTATCCCCGTGGTGTTGTTTTATTAAAGATAATGAAGTGTGCATGAGCCAAATATCACACACAACACACGCACACGCACACACACACACACACACACATAAAATACACGGCTTGTGGTCCGACAACAGTTTGTGCGTCTGATCCCCTGGCCCCCTTTCTCCTCTCTAATCCAGCAGCGTCTAATCCGGCGTAGCGTAAATGAGAAATAAGCATCAATAATTGAGATTTTCGTTCGGCCCTCTCGTCACTCTGTGTTCATGATTAATTTTCCATCAAATGCTCCTTATATGCATCCCGCGCAGATGTTCACCCGACACAAAGGAGCATCCCCCGTGACCTAATTCCATCTGAACAAAACTGGCACATTCATGTCAACAAGGGTCATGACAACAACTAAGCTAATTTGTTTATTTCCTTGTCGAGTAGATGCATTCGGTGAAATCATTTCATTTGATAGCAGCGCGTTTTCTGCATTTAGAGTTCCTCTCTCTCTGCGAGAGGTCTTGATGATCCATTTCCAGCCCGTCTCGTTATGTTGTAAGCCTGTAATAGGCTTGCACGCGGCAGTGTCTCTACGCAGACACCGCAGCAAGACCTGCTTTTAGCTGCGACGCGGGAGAACAAGAATCACAGCGGAACCGGGGAAGCTAGGAAGCCAAGCACTTAACTTAAATCTGCAGCCGATGCTGGTCCATTAAGTTGCTTATTCTCCATGAAAATAATAATTAAAAGGTGCAGTGGGTAAGATTTGGTGACCTCTAGAGGTGAAGTTGCATGTTGTATCAATCACCTCACCCTCACTCCTCTGAGCCTGCAGGAGAACCTATGGTCGACGTCAGCTGTCATTAAAACTCAACAGATGTTGAGTACGAATATATAAAAAACATGGTGGCCCCCGTAGAGAGGACCCGCTCCTCATTCAAATATACATTAATGTTCTCTTTTATTAAGGGTAATTGATTAAAAATAAAAGAGTTGGATTATTATAAATTCATAAAAATGTCCATACGTAATTGTTTTGTCATATTTTTAGAAGTGACAAAAAATGACCGAAATCGTACAGAATGCACCTTTAAACAAGCCTAATGAAGCTGTTTGATTTGTCTGCGACCCAATGTTCCTCCAGCCCTTTTGGCTTTATTTTGCATCATCTTCATGAAACAAACAAACAAAATCAAATTTCAAAGAAAACAAGATCATTTCATCCAAGGAAATAGGATGGTGACGCACTCGGGGACACATGCTTGGAGACAATGGCTTGACTGTTTGAGGACGAGTGAGGACGAGTGTATATTGTCCTGGATGTGATTTGATGTATCATCAAACATGTACTTGGAGGTCACTGTGTTGCGGGATTATCCAAACACTACATGCACTTGGAATTTGATGGAAGGATGCAGATAGGTTGGGGGCATAGACATTCAATTGCGTATCTGGATTAGGAGGCTAATCCAGGATTTCTTCTCCACGTTATTTACAAGAGTCATTTTGAGAACCCATGAAAACCTGTAAACACAGTCTCGGATAGAACGAGATTCAGGACTTCCATGATGCCTAACCCTCGAACACTCATTGAACATGAAGAGCTACTAAGATTAGAGGAAGTCACTAACTGTGACCACATGGTCTCCACTCGCTCCACCTTAAGCACCATGTGCCCTTGTTCACCTTCCACATTAAGTGGATCTGAGATGGGGAGGAGGGGGTGGGGGTCGTGCAGGGTGGGAAGAATTTTCACTCAATCAGCCAAACCAATTTCCTTGACATGGATTGCAGCACCGGTGTGTAAGATTTAGTGACCTCTACTGGTGGGGTTGAGGATAGATGCCAATTGAATGTGCTCCCCTCAACCCTGCAGTTTAATCTTCAGAGATCTTTAGGTAGCATAAAGAAACAAAAGGTCATTTTCATATCCAGTGTTTGGTTTGTATTTGTATTTGGTTTGATTCGGTGCTACTATGGAAACATGGCGGCACAAAATGGAGGCGATGTAGATGTAGATATTAAGACTCATCGTTACGTGAAAGAGAAGCCAAATGTTTTCTCCATTGTCCTTGGAATTGAATTACGTAAGTCATTATTCCATGTGATTGTGGCGAGAGCACCACTAGTTTCACCTTCAACCGTCCATCGTGGGCCTCCAGTGATCGCGCCCCCTTTCAGTCACACCACGGCCGCGCTGCGAGTCACTATCTGTGACGCTTTCCTCCTCTGATCATCTGACTGACTTTCCGATGTGTCACCTGCCTGCACACCAACGCCTAATGATGTTCTTCAGCATATCTGTTATCTATCTGCTGAGGCTGCTTAACCAGAGCGTTCAAAACTGCAAGACTGCAAAACTAATCTCTGGTTAAGATAATGTAAAATAACCGTCTCCATACTTGATGATTATTCATTCAGGCTACAATTATTGGATGTTATTCTATGAAAAAACATAAGCGGATAGTGTGATTAAAACATAAATAATACACCTTTTGAACTCTTGCTGGCCACATTAAATGATGTGGCGGGCCAGATTTGGAGCCGCAGGCCTCGAGCTTGACACATGGAAAATTGACATAATGGGTTTGTTTTCATTCAAAAACACAGAAACTAGCGCATGAAGAGCTGAGTTGAAGATTTGAAGAAATATCTCATGCTAAAAAGTCGTTTTTTAAATGATCTTGTTTGGCAGCATATTGAGAACTCTCCTGCTCTGACTGCTCTGCCTCCTCTACCTGGGGGTTTTCTTTTAACCTCAGGTTACACTCACGCACACTCTGATGGACACCTCATTAAAACGACAAGTGTTAAGCTGTCAAACAGATGGAGAATAAAGGCCTGGGTTCCCGTCGTCTACCTGCTGCTGATTCATCTGTTTCTGTGCTGTCGGGACATACGGTTTCAGTCAGGTCATGCTGGGTCGGCCTCGCCCCAAACAGGCCCTTCCCTTCCTGCATGGGAACCGTGCAGCTGGTGCACTGAGAGACGTTTGCAGGTCTCCTCAGCGTTCTCATTTTCATTTTAGCAATTGGCTGGGAGCCAAACTCAGGTTAAAGTGGGAGATTAGTTTAGCCTCCTCATTCAGCTGAGGACAAGTGATAGAGTGTGAGCACTTTATCAGATGAGGCAGAGCAAGATGATGCAGGGACTGCAGTGTTTCCCCGACCATTTCCCCCGCAATGAACCCCCCCCCCCCCCCCCCGGAAGATCAAGTTAATTAAATAAATCATTTTCTATATAGCGCCAGATCACAAAAGACGTCATTTAATCTGACCTTTCCTATATAGACCTGGTCTATACCCTGTTCTTTTATGAAACACACTCAAAAACATTACGTTATAAATCTTATTTACACGTCATGTCCCGTCACGTCATTATTTACGTGTCAATTCTGTCCGCTCTCTGTTACACAGCGGAGCCTTGATCCACGCACGCACACACACACACACACACACACACGCTCGTTCACGTGAACACTCCCCCACCAGTTCTGATCATGACTGTTGTCATGAAACACATGACTTTTACCCGTCTAAGTGTTTGTGTCAGTCCGTCTGCCTGCCCCGCCCCCTCCGAGCGTGTGTGAGAGTGTCCATCCCGCGCGTGAACACAATGGACTATTTTACTTTCAACCAACTAACACACAAGAGCTGGAAGGAGGACCAACACATTGACAATGGCCTTCAATAATCGTCAAAGCTAATCAATGAATCTAAATCTAAATATTAGTCTCTTAAAAATACCCGGTTCCTAATCAACATCCCGAGAGAATTCAATGAAATGTTGCACACCATTGTACAAAAATGCATCTTCCTTGGGGTCATGTCCCCCCTCCTCTAAAGGTCCAGTGTGTAGGATTCATGAGGCTCTTTAGGCAGAAATTATATACAGCCACTGGCACTACATTTAACAATGATGCCTTGTGTAAGCACGGGTCTGAATAGGCTCTTCTTTCACTCACACCACATCCTCCCATAATGTTTTGTGGTAATACACTTATTTTATTCTGCAGTTCCGTGGTTGAGAGAAGAGTGACAATGATATCGAGTGATGTGAGTAGTGTGAATTGGAAAATCAACATAATACAATGCAGGGGTGGAGTGGAGCTGAAGATGCCCTATTGAAAAGTGGAGCAAATAATAATTAATTGTGGAGGAAATCATAAGTAATTAAGTTAGTGGAGATCTCCCACAGTGCTATAAAGCTCGTCTCTTATACTTAAAAGGTCCAGTCTGAAAGACTTTTCCCTATGACATTTATAAAAAGAGAGAAAAATGCTCTCTTATGAGCTTAGTGCTCATAAGAGTGCTTATTGATGTTTTAATTATCCTGTAATGAGCCCCGCATCGGGAGTGAGTCCTCTGGGGGCCACCATGTTGCACAAAAAAGGAGGGCTCTCCTACATGCTTGGAAGGGAAGGGTGAGCTGAGGGATATTCAGCTACATACAAACATCTGTTATTGCATCATATATATATACATATATATATATATATATATATATACATATACACACACACACACATCCATATAAAGGATTGCAACAACAAAGATGATTTGTGTTTGAAATGGCAGCACTGCAAAATTTACATTTTGGAATGTAAATCAGTTTACTGAGGCCTTATTTCCAGAAATGTTATTGTAAAATCATAAATCACATTCCACATCTTCCCCCAGCTTATAAAAGTTCAGAGGGAACATATAAGGACAAGTGTTTTTTTTATACAGCAAGATGAAGCACTTAGTCACTCTAAATGGTGCTATTGCTCTGCTCATAGGTTTTAGCACTGTGCCAGTGTTACTGTAAATACCCCTGAGCCATGTTGTCAGATGGCACCACTCCTCATGCAGCGTCCTGGTCACTCTATGAGGGGATGAACTACACTGACATCAGTATATAAAGTTATCGCTAATAGCCTGAATGGTGAAGGTGAGAAAAGAGCAAAATAACAATTTGGTGTCACATTGAAACAGGTTATAATCCGGAGTAATCTGGTGCTCATTTTTAATGTAAAGTTGTTTTTGGGAGAGACATTTTATCTTGCAGATGAACGATGTGACGCACTTAAACAAGAGACATGTGACGGGTCATGGAACACCTGGAATGACGTCGCATTTTTGCAATAAATTTTGATCATTTTGCCAAAACAAACATTTCACAAATCACACAAAAGCTCTAACTTTCACTTGATTCATATCGCAAGCAGACCTTCCCTGCAGACTGGATCCTACAGGAAGTGATAACTGTTATTTAGAGCCAACAATATGTCTCGCACATTATCCACACTTGGCAAACCAAATATGTTTTCCACATTTACTGATTTGGGACTTCACATGACACGATTTCCTTCAGGGCCATGATGAATCTATTCATTCACATAATTCATGCATAAGGCAACGAGCATGACTCGCTGCCTGAGGTTGAAACAAAATAAAAAATAAAAAAGACAAAACAAGAGGAACTTCTCAACACGACAGTTCAAAAGGAAGTCACCGATCAATAAGTCACTGCTTGACGCATCCAAGATTCGAAACTTTTCTGAAACCATCATCACATTCCTGAGTTTTACGGTGCAGCCCGGGTCGTCAGCCACTGAGCTCCCTCTACTCTGAGTCTCCAGCTCGGATGCTGCTTCCTCGCCCCCCCCACTACTCCAGGGCCTGAAAAGACAAGGCAACCTGCCAGCGAGCACACAAGTTGGCTCTCAGTAACCTTCGAGCTCTCCGACCCTCAACAGCTCTCATCAGCCACGGGCTCGAGAGATAAAGTCGAGGCCTTGTGATATAAGTTAGCGTAATCTAAATGACTAAAAAGATAGCTCCCGAAATCCAGACCATTCATATCGCTGAACCTTAGTCAGCATTCGGAGTCGTGCATGCCTCTAATTAATCATGAGTCACCTCCAGACGAGAAATAAACTGTAGATTTATGGGCCACATTTGGTGAAACATCCCCCCCCTGCAGGAGCAAGCTCCGGTGTGTTTAGGCCAGCTGGGGAGTTTTGTGTGAACATGAGAAAATGATTAATCCAGCGACCAAGACTTTCAATTTCTGCGCTGACCTCTCTGCGACGGCTCGATTCACAATCACAAGGACAAGAGAAAAAAGGGAAGCACCGTCGGCGACATTAATTGGATTGTAAAGCGAGGACTTTCCTCTGCTGATTTGTGACTTCCTTCGTGGGCTCAGTGCAAAGTTGCCTCGGCCTTCCAGCCATTCTCGTTGTGTCACTGAGATAATAACCCGGGGTCTTATCATGCTCCCCAGGGTCCGCGAGGGTCGACTGCCCCCCCCCCCTCTCTTCCACAAGCTCACGGCACTGACAATAAGAAAAACTGGATATCAATTAGACAATGAGGAAAAATGAGGGATCATTGGAAATATTATCCCATGGAGCCTTGCAGGAATATCTCTGGCTGATGGCAATCGCATCCGAGTCTTGTGTGGAGCAGGCAGTGATCATGGGACAGGAGCAGACTCTGTGGATGCCAACAATCAGCAACGCTATTCGACAGATGGATCGGAGTCCTCCTGGCTCAGACGGGGGCTAAGCGCTCACGTCACGTGACCAGTGGATTAGCGTTAGCCCGACTGACAGGGGCGGGAGGAGTTGCGGGTGCATGTCAACACAAGCTTCCTGATCACTTCCTTTTGAATTCGTTTCCCTTTTTTTCTGCCTGCTTAATCACCAAGGTGCATCAGCAGCAAAAC
>JAFBJT010111988.1:26746-52752 GCA_016785325.1 Chascanopsetta lugubris | reverse complement strand
TATATATATATATATATATATATATATATATATATATATATATATTTACATACATTAAATATTTGGAATAATATATATATATTCTATATATATAATATACATTCTAATAAAGTTCACAATATATTGATATCAGTAATCATTTGAATATGGTTTGATATAGAGTTTACATGCGTACATGAGTAATATTTCTGAAACATTGCAATCGATATGAAATAGCATTTAAAAAAATGAAAATAAAAATGAACATTGATAGACTGGGGCTGCATACAGATGGAAAGATTACAGATAAAATACTGGAGCTTTGTTTACGAACATTACAGGAGACACCTTGCACACTACTCCTTTAAACATCAACATAATTCTACAAAAAACTCACAGAATCCGGAGCTGAAGCGCTGTGGGCCTCCACCAGGAGACCAGCTAGGCCTGTTTGTTCAAAGGGCCTGAGCACGGTGAGCACTTCCGGTGCAGCTTCCTGGGGGCGGGGCCATGAGAGGACGTAGTAAACCAGGGAAGGAAAGGAGCGGAAACAGGGGGGTGAATTAAAGTAGAAGGGGTATCATGTATATTATAACCAGGGTTAGACTTTTTTTTTGTTGAAACACAAAATACACACGATCAATAAAAGTAGAGTATTTAAATTGTGACTATTATGAGCAGGATAAAGCCTCTTCATAGTTGAACTGTGGTCTGTCTCATACCTCTGTAGGTGGAGCGGTGTCATTGTGCAAGGACTCACAGATCCTGGTCTGAATCACATGTGGAGCAGGAGGAATGGGATCAGTGTCCACGTCCTCAGGAGTCTGTCTCTCCGTGTCCTCCAGTTATTTTGTTTGTGGGGGTCCTCGTCCTCCAGCTGAGCTCGTCACTCAGTCGTACCCGTCGCTCCAGGTCCGACTCCTGCAGATATTCGGGATTCGATTACAGCAACAGGCCGATTGGATTACAGGCGGCACCGACTCGATATCTGCGGGCCACACACGGCAACTTCCAAGTGTTTCCTGTCAGTCCCACGTCAAACACAACGCTTCACTTTAATAACTTAAACCATTTTTGCAAAGTCTAATGGTGTTTTTCTTCTGTTTTGAGGACAAACACTCCTAATTATTACTGTCATCACAGCTATCCTGGTTTACCTGAATGGCTTTTCTCTGCTGCCCTCATGTGGCAAATACAAGTAACGCACAGTAGAAACGTGAACCCATTTTCAGCCGTTACATCCGTTTTTTGCTCATACATATTGATGTTTTTGATTTTTTAAAGAATTGAGTGGTTAAAACCATCTATAAGACACAAAAAACATTTATTATTAAACACATTTTATTACATAAATGACATTTGAATTCTAGCGGTCGGGTCACGATGACAGAAGTGTTTTGGTTGGGCGGTGCTGAATGACAAAGCCATGCAGTTTTCTTAGTCCTCTCATTTCATGGGGTTTGTGTAAATGTACATTTCCAGACTTCATTGATATATCAATACCCCCCCCCCCGCCCCGTTCTCTTCAGGCCCACTTGTCCTCGTCCGTTACAGTCAGGATCTCTGTGACCAGGCCGGTGCCGATGGTTTTGTTTCCGTCCCTCAGAGTGAACCTCTGGCCCTTATCCAGGACCATGGGCTGACGGAGGGTCAGGGTCAGGGACGTGTCCTCTCCTGGCATCACCATTTCCTGAGACAGAGACCGAGCGATGACAACCAGGCTCCGAGAAACACGAGTTCACGGTGTGAAAGCGTCTCGCCGCCGTGAACCCAAATCAGTGCGGGAAGACCAAAATAATAACAACACACCTTGTTTTCTGGTAGAACGACTTTGCAGGTCATGTCCCAGGTTAGAGAGAACATGACGGGCATGAAGTTGGTGACGAAGGGTTTGTGTCTGCCTCCCTCCTCCTTACTGAGGATGTACACCTGTAACAACATTCCAATGTTCAACTGATGAACCCCAAAAATCAAATTGGAAACTCTTTTTTTTCTTTCTTTTCAATACGTTTGAGTTATTATAGAATTTCAAAATAAGAGACCCGAGACCTGAGCCCTGACTTTCTGGTGTGGCTTGATGGATGCAGGTTTAGCCATCACCATCCCTCTGCGTATGTCCTCCCTCTTCACGCCTCGGATCAGCGCGCCCAGGATGTCTCCCGCCTCGGCTCGGTCCAGAGACTTGTGGAACATCTCGATGCCTGGCGGGCACGGAGAGGTCAAAGTCCTCACCTCTGACGATTTGATTTCAGCTTCCTCTCGCTCGACGCTCTCTCACTCACCTGTGACCACAGACTTGAAGCTGCGATTGTGGCCCATGAACTCGCAGTCGTCTCCTTTCTTGATGATGCCTCTCTCCAAGGTGCCCGACACCACCGTGCCCCTGCCTGGAAGACAATCACCGCTTAGCACCTTCTGAAAATATGTTGTTTAGAAAACACCATCGTCACTACATACTTACTTTTAGAACAATTAGCAAAATAGCATTTTGGAAGATTTTCACATCCTTCAAATAAAACCTCAGATGTAGGATTTTGCTGACACCTAGTGGTGAGGTTGCATAGTGCAGATTAATAATCTTCCTTTTTCAAGCATATACTAGAACCTCCAGCAGCCGTGTCGCATCAACACAAACTGTAAAGATGTGAAAGCCCTGGAATAGAGGATCCAGTCCCATTGAAAATCTAAAAGGTACAATTACACACTCAAAAAAACACCGGCAGAGTCGTGAGAAATTCCATTTCAGCCAACAGAAATGGGGGAAACGCCACATAAATCGTAAACCTTGGAACTAAGGTAAGTTTTCCAAACTGAAAAAGGAGCTTGTTCCCACCTGGGATGGAGTAAACGCCCTCAATGGGCAGGAGGAAAGGTTTCTCCAGCTCTCTCTTGGGCAGAGGGACGTACACATCCACAATCTCCAGCAGCTTCAGCACGGCGTTCACACCCAGCTCGGGTTCTCTCTCCTGAGGCGCAAAGACAGACACACACTCCAGTCACATTTAAGGGAGTGGTTTGATCGAATCCACCAAACCCCACAAAGAGAGTGGGGACGTGTTCATGAAAATGACTGAGAATAAACTCGTCTCACGATTCTCGAAACCACGACAGCCCTGCTCTAAAACTATTCAAGCAATCACTTGCAGTGACCCCCCCCCCCCCCCCCCCCCCCCCCCCCCCTTGCAGTGACCCCCCCCCCCGCCGCCCCGCCCCGCCCCTCACCTCCAGGGCGCAGAGTGCCGAGCCAATCACAACGGGCGTGTTGTCGCCATCGTAGCCGAACTCCGTCAGCAGCTCTCGGATCTCGATCTCCACCAGCTCCAGCATCTCCTTGTCCTCCACCACGTCGGCCTTGTTGATGAAGATCACCACGTGCTCCACGCCGATCTGCTTGGCCAGCAGGAGGTGCTCGCGCGTCTGAGGCATCTGGCCGTCGGTGCCGGCCACCACCAGGATGCAGCCGTCCATCTGGGCCGTGCCCGTGATCATGTTCTGAGGGAGAGGGGGAGAAAGGACGAGATCGGATAACGCGAAAGCGCGCGAGCGAGTTGTGTGAGCGGGAGGAGGAGTGACGGCGGTTACCTTGACGTAATCGGCGTGACCCGGACAGTCGGTGTGAGCATAGTGTCGGTTGGCTGTGCTGTATTCTACACGGGAGGCGTTGATGGTGATTCCTCTGGCCTTCTCCTCGGGGGCGTTGTCGATGTCTTCGTACTTTTTGTAGTTAGCCCCGCCGACGTTGGCCAGCACTGAGGAGGAGGAGGAGGAGGAGGAGGAGGAGGAGGAGAAGAAGGGAGGTCACATCACAACAACTCCCCAAGCAGCTTCCAACATTTGACTTTTATGAAATTACACACACACACACACGTGTAAATTGAGTTCTACCTTTTGTGATGGCCGCCGTCAGGGTGGTCTTTCCATGATCAACGTGGCCGATTGTTCCGATGTTCACATGGGGCTTGTCGCGGCTGTACGTCTTCTTAGCCTCCGCAGCAAAGGTCCGCCGGCTCAGCGGCACGGCACACTACACATCAAAGGTACATTTAGAAAGTTGGTTTAAAAAATAATAATAAAATAAACTCAGCCTAAAATTTTTTGTGTAAAGAATGTTTTTTTTTTTTTTTTGCACACTCACTAGTCTGAAGGAGCTTTGCAGGAGGCTGGGCTGAGAAAGGGCTGGCGAGAAAATCCAAACATTTGAACGTCAAGTTAACATTTGGATTATAATTAAGTCAAAAAGAGAATCTTTATCACACGGATATAATAAATATGCATAATTGTTTACCAGTAAAACAGAACACGTATAAGGACGACTATCAAAAGACAGAATATCGGCCCATAAAAGCCAAATGGGCCAATAGTATAATTATAATATTGCTATGATTTCAGGCCATAGAACAAATATTGTATCTTGAATTACCCTGCAACTGTCACTTCTACCAATCAAATAATATTTCCACATTCAATTAAAGGTGCAGTGTGTAAGATTTTGGTCATTTTTGTCAAATTACTAAACAATTACATACAACATTTTCATGAATTCAAAATCGTGTGAATGTTTCATTTTTCCCCATGACCCTACAACAAGCCCATTAATGTATATTTACACGGGGGGGGTCAAGCGGGGGGGGGGGGGGGGGGGGGGGTCCTCGCTATGAAGGCCGCCATGTTTTTTTTACAGTAGTAAAAGTGGACATACTAAACATCTTTTGAATTTTAATGACAACTGAAGTCGACCATAGTTTCTCCTGCATTCTCAGAAGGGTGAGGGTGAGGTGATGGGATACAACATGCAAGTTCACCTCTAGAGGTCAGCAAATCTCAAACACTGCATCTTTAAGTCATTTACGACACCTGCCTTTGATCTCCACTGATTTTGCTTCACGTTAAAATAACAATATCGACTGGTTTGACACACGGGACGCCATGATGCTGACAAATCCTCAAGTGCTGCTCTCTCTCCTTCGTCTCACCTGCCTTTAGTCACATACTTCTGCACCTGCTCAGCTCAAAGTAATCATAATTTTTCATCGCAGTCTTCGTTCACCAATCGGACACAGCCCCCCACGAAGGCTAAGGCTTATTGGTGACCTTGCTGTCGACAGAAAAAGACTGTGTCTATGCTGTAGTTCTTGCTCTCGCGTACAGAGTTTAACGAACATAAACACACAACAACGAGGGATACTGTGGATCGACAAGCAGGCCAACAAATTCACGGAGTCTCATCCTGTCAATGAATAAAAGCATTTTACCGGAGAAACATGCGCGCAACCCCACGAGCGCTGCCATCTTGAATCGTTGGACAACCCAAAGACGAACAGGAAGTCAAGAGTGTGTATGAAAGACACTTCCGGAAGTTGAGCACAACTACCTCTAACAGTACAACCACTACCACTCCGGCTTCGTTTACGACTACTACTATTTCTACTACTATTAAGAATTATCATTATTAACATTATAGGAGAAAATGAATACTTTGAAAGCCTAATTTCACGATCTTAAAGTTTATGCCATTCCAGGCAAACTGGTATTCTTAACGTTGTGATCATATTCATGAACCTGACACTGCGTATATACAGTTTTATTCTATACATCTAAATGATAGAATACAAGGCAATTGTAGATACAGTAAACTTTCATAATCGTAAATATATAACACTATTACTCAGGGATACACTCTTGTTTATACTGACACTCTTTGAAAGTCGCTCATCGCGCTCGTCTCGACGTCAACAATTTACCTTAATTACGATTGTAAATGAGATCAAATTTATTTCTGTCCTGCCTCATTGATTCAACTTCCGTAAAATATATATTTCCCGCCGCATTTGAACTTTGAAAAACTAAATTAAACCTGAAACAGTGAGGACAAAATTTGATCTGGTGTCAAGAAAGAACACTGGACAGATCTACTTCCGGTTTGCTAAACTACTTACGGTAAAAGATGGCTGCCCCCTTGTCACTCGTGTGCTAGCTAGAATGTTCTGGTGTTTTCATGTGTATGTGTGTATGTGAGTAGCTCCATGTACAGTGAGTTAGTCATAGTAGTGCTGAAGTTGGTCGTACGTCGATAGAGAACCGGAGACGCCACTAATTCAACTCTGTTGTTTAAGGTAAATTCAAATTAATGAACCGTTGCTAACTTGCTAATGAGTTTGAATGTTATCTGTAGTTATCGCCGTAAATACGAGCATATTACTTGATTATCGCGCCCGTGTGGAGTACACATTTGAATTGATTTCACCGGCTGACATTATTTAAACGTATTTATTTCTCATATTTTGTCTCCCTCCAGGTTTGTACATTATGGCAGGAAACGAGCAGAATAGAAGATACCCCCCAAACTTGCAGGGGGTCCTGCAGCTGGCAGTGGAGGCGGGTTCAGCAGCGGAGGGACCTGCTCCTCTTGAACCCATGTCGGAGGAGGTCAGAGAAATATGATATTAGTTTAAAGTTATTACATAATGTACACCTTCACTATTTGGTGCCACCAAATCCTGCATGGTTCTGCCTTGAAATAAAATTTTCAAATTTGAATTGTTTTTTCTACTTAAAAAATAAATGTAATGTACTTTCTTTGAAACTTTCTTTGCCCCAGAGGAAGGAGTGGTTGCGAGAAGCCCTGGCCGAAGTCTGCAAAGGGCAGATGGACGAGGTGGCCCAGATGAAGCATTGCTTAGCCGCCCTGCACAAAGAGGAGGCGAACGAGCAGGAGACGGAGGAAGAGGGCGAGGAGGACGAAGACGAGCGGGAATCCGCCTTGGAGATCCTGTCGGAGTTGTGCGAGAATCTGGACAATGCCCGAGGTTTGTGGGAGAGCGGTAGAACGGAGAGAGCGTTAAAGGGCGAAGGAGCACTGCACTGTCCCCATCACCCTCCTTATTCTCTCCCTCACAGATCTCATGACTCTGGGCGGACTGGATCTGTGCGCCTCCCGGTACCTGTGTCACATGCAAAGCGGGCTGAGGTGGCGAGCGGCCGGCCTGATCGCCTCCTGCGCCCAGAACATGCCGCAGGTGCAGGTTCACCTGCTGAGCATCGGGGCTCTGCAGAAGCTGCTGCAGCTGACGGACTCCGACCCCAACCCCACCGTCAGAGTCAAAGCCCTCTATGCCGTCTCATGTGAGTGAGGTCACGTGACCGAGCTTTTCTGCTTTCCTGTGTCTCGCGCGACGCGACTCACTGAGCGAATCCGACTGTGGCTGCAGGTCTGGTACGAGAGATGGAGGCGGGACTCCAGGCGTTCCTCGCTCACGATGGTTTCTCGGTTCTGATGCGGGGAATGCAGTCGGACAACGAGAAGCTCAGGACCAAGTCGGCTTTCCTTCTTCTCAACCTGCTCACCTCACACCCCGAACAGAAAGGTATAAACGCTTACAGTGGCATAGCAAAGGGGGGCGGAGTCTGTGGGATGACCACACCATCATGGAATGATATTCTCTCTCCCGTAGACACGGTGGTTTCCATGGGAATGGTTCAGCAGCTGGTATCGGTTCTCCGAACACCTCACTCACCCTTCCATGAGCATGTGCTCGGAGCCCTCTGTTGGTAAAGACAACTCATAAGCACCGCGCAGCCTTCAGCACACAGTCAGGTTATTGATGACGGTCCCTCTCTCTCTCTTTCTCTCTCTCTCTCTCTCTCTCTCTCCATGTGTGTCTGCGCAGTCTGGTGGAGGACTGTCCACAGGGGCTGGTAGACTGCAGGAATCCCTCTCTGGCTCTGGAGGATCTGCTGAGGCATCGAGTCAAAGAGCTCCAAGGAAAAGAGGAAAGTCAGGTATCTTCACAGAGTCACACACACTGAGATCCTCGTCCAGGAAACGCGTGATATTATTCACAGTCACATTTTGTGTTCGCAACAGGAGGAGCTGGACTTCTGCGTGCGTCTGAGGTTCATGTGTTTCCGCGGGCAACAGTCAGAGGAAAATGGGATGGATCGCTGAAGTGTCAGTCACCTCCTGTAAGCGGAGGACTTATCAGGCCTCTGCAACGTCCTCGTCTGTCATCGATTTCACCGCCGATCAATCGCCGTCCTCCTGGAGCTGGATTTTACTTTGTAAATAACAAAGACTTTGTTTTCCCGTCAGCCCTCTCTTCAGTGTATTGTTTTTAACGTAAACCCGAGCATGTCCATTACCAGCAGTGTGCACACAGTCAAGACGAAAGTCACTGTGCAATCTTATTTAAATGTATGATATATTTGTCCGAAGCATCTAAAATAAAGAATAGTTTTCTTTAATTTTCCACTGTTTGTCGTTCACAATAGACTCAGAGGAACAAACACGTTTGTTTATCTTTTATACCATATTTATTATTAGCAGAACAACAAACTAACTCAAGTCAACACATGTACGATGTACACTTACAGTACATTTGAAAATCAGCAGGGGTGTCAAACATAAGGCCCAAGGGCCAGAACCGGCCCGCGAGAGGGTCCGAAAAAAATACGTTATGGTTTGTAAAAGGTTTGCTAATTCAAATGTGAACATCTTCAGAATGTACTTTTTTGTACCAAAACAAATGGAAACATTCTGAGTTGTTGTCTAGAGGTCGTTGATTCGCTTTGACCTAACTGGTCCCGCCCACTTGAGATTTGCAAATTGTGCTCTATGTAAATGAGTTTGACACCCCTGCATTAAAATATTAGCATAAGTCACACAGTACAGATGTTACGATTGATATATATATTTTTTTTAGAACGTTTTGTTGTCTATCGGAACCATTATCGAAACATAGTAGAAAACAAACGTTCCCATTAGCTTCAGTTTGACTGATGGAGCCATTAAATGTGGACCTGACCCGTCCTCCATGAGCGTCTCTCGTCCTCTTGTCCTCGCAGGAAGTAAGGCGCTAGCACCAGGTTCTTATGTGAATGTGGCTCAGACTGAAGGGATGCCACAGGGATGTTGATTAGGACTGCTTCCATTTGGCAAAATCATTCGCAGTCTTCGTTGCTTTGATGTCGCCCACGGCAATGAGTAACTGTGCCAGGTAGTACGTTACCATGACGATGGCGTGTCCGTGCTGCAGCTCCGGAACCACTTTGAACAGTTGCAGGGCCAACGCCAAGTCCGACACTATGAAGATCAAACTGCCCAAAAGCGTGGCGGCGTGCCGGGTTCTGATCGCCAACGTCCCCATGAGGGAAATCAAGACGATGTAGACGCCCACTCCGGGGATGATCAGATCCGAGTTTGGCGCCTTTTGTAAGAACGGATACATGTACGTGTAGGCCCCGCCCCCAAATGTGAGCAAGATCACAAACAGGAAACCCGTCCCGGAGGAAGAGGAATATGTCGGGTAGTGACTGGAGAGGAAGGTGAGGGAATAAACTAGCTGAGCCACAGCGAATGCCCCCATTCCTGGAAGAGACGACAGGGACACACTAAAGTGAATAGAATGAAATTAAAGGTGCAGTGTGTAAGATTTTTGTCATTTTTGGCAGTTCTAAAAATATGACAAAACAATTACGTATTGGCATTTTCATGAATTTACAATCAGCTAAATACATTATCTTTTCCCATTACCCTAAAATGAGCCCATTTATGTATATTGAGGAGCGGCTCCTCTCTATGGGGGCCGCCATGTTTTTACAGTCGCCCAGAGTGGACATTCTAAACATCTTTTGAGTTTGAATGACGACCAAAGTCGATCATAGTTTCTCCTGCGTGTTCAAAAGAGTGAGGTGATGGATACAACATGCAACTTCACCTCTAGGTGTCACCCAATTTCACACACTGCACCTTTAAGTGCATCGTTACCTAGCAACCAGTGGCCGCTTGACTTCCGTGTGCTTACCATGCACAAACAGCTCAGGCCATATCAAGCAGCCGTCGCCCACAGCGGAGAGGAGCAGGCCGCCGGCCACGCCCAGGACACTCTGAGCCCCGTTCCAGCTCAGCACCACCGCCGCCAGGAGGAGGGTCGGCGCCACTTTGACCCCGGCGGCCATGATGGACGCCGGCGACTCGGGAGTCCACAGGTAGAAATACAGAGCGATGGACGCAAAGAAAGGCAAGAGGGAGAAGAGCAGGGCACAGGACTGAAAGAGAGAGAGAGAGAGAGAGAGAGAGAGAGAGAGACATGTCACAACTGAAGTACTTTAAAGGTGCAGTGTGTAAGAAGTCACTTTTTTTTTTACAACTCTACCGCTAACTTTACAAACGTATAATCACGACATTCCTCTTAAAATGAGCCCTTTGATGTATATTTACACCAGGAGTGGGTCCACCCTATGGGGGCAGCCATGTTTTATTTTATTTTTTTACAATAGCCCACAGTGGACGCACTCAACATCTTCTGAGCTCCAATGACAACTGAAGCCGACCACAGGTTCTCCTGCCTGCTCAGAAGGGACGGGTGAGGCGATGGACGCAACACGCAACCACACCCACAGATGTCACCAAATCGTACACACTGCCCCTTTAATGCCCATAGGTAAGAGTTGACTCGGGTACCGTGTTTCTCCTCTGCCGCCTGTCGTAGGCCGCCGTCTCCAGGATGTCCATCTTCTCGGAGTCTCCTCGATGTCCTCGCCTCTCGGCCGCGTCTCTCGGTCTGTCTCACGGCGATGAACTTTAGACTCCTCCCCTCCTGCCCCATCGCTCCCTGATAATCGATCCCTGTTTTCAGCTCTGATCTTTGACCTCCCGCGGGACCGGATACATTGACATCGACACGCAGAGGGGCAAAGTTGAGGTGAGCAAATAGCAAACCTGTCACATGTGGTGAAGATCATACTCTTACTATGGTGATGAATGAATACGGAAAAGGCCCCGACTTCTATTTGATTTCTACGTAGAATGAAAGCTTATCGAGGTGCGGTACGTGTGCAATTTGAGGATGTTGAGTTTCAGTGAAGGAATGCATGAGATCATTCCATAGACTGAAGAAGAGACAATGATTAACTTCGGGCTCCGAGACTCAAACTTTGTCCTCTACCACTTCCCCACAAGCCCTGCGGCGCGGAGGCACAGTGGGTCGTTGGTCGATCTGAGAGACTCGGGAGTCTGTGGACGCGTGTGGGATTATCAGGTGAGTGAAGCAACGCATTACAATGCTGGTCAACGGGGAGAGGAGGTATAACGTGAGGCAGAATGCGTCTGTGTGTGTGTGTGTGTGAGAGTGTGTATGTGTGTGTGTGTGTGTGTGTGTGTGAACGAGCTCTACTTTTATCTGTGCTTTCTCCGTACAGGACATGGCAACCCCCAGCTCTGTGATAAGGATTGGAGTCGTAGGATATGGACACTTAGGTTGCGGACCCCCCCCCCCCCCCCCCCACACCTCCCTCCCCCTCCCTCCTCCTCCTCCTCCTCCTTCTCCATACATAGATAATTCACTGTTAACGGTGCATTGTGCAGGATTGAGTGATATCTATTGGTGAAGTTGCACGTAAGCAAAACAAAAACGGCAGCCTATCTTTGAAAGTCAAAGGGCGTTTGGCTCGTCCAGTCTGGGCAACTTAAAGACATAGATAGGGTTCATTCTAAAACGTTGTACATACGAACACGTCAGGAGAGACATTTCGTTTTCCACCTCTGCCAATAGACATGGATCAACTCTCACCTTAATCTGACACACTGGACCTTTAATCGTCTGTTATCAGCCATGAAACTGTTTAATACAGGGATGTCAAAATCATAGCATAAGAACACACACACACACACACGCACACACTTACACACATACCTCCTGTTCTCCTATCCATCCAAAACAGCTTGGGCTCCCCCTAGTGTCCTGGCATAGTGGCTGCAGGTCAAACCAATATTTCAACATTTTCCATGTCATTTTTATACTTTCAATCAATAGTTACCAACTGTGTGTGTGTGTGTGTGTGTGTGTGTGTGTGTGTGTGTGTGTGTGTGTGTATGTGTGTGTGTGTGTGTGTGTGTGTGTTAGGACAGTACCTGGTGCAGAGGATCCTTCAGGATGGAGCTGCTCTGGGTTTGACTCTGGCGTTTGTCTGGAACAGAAACTCTGACAAACTCAAAGGTTTAATCCCCGATGACCTCATACTCAGCGATCTGACGTGCCATGCTGACAGGTGCAAACACACACACACACACACACACACACACACACACACACCATCATGACATCATCTTTTACACTTGTGTGTGTTCTCCAGGAGATGTGACGTGATCGTAGAGGTGTGTCACCCTCAGATAGTCAAAGAATTCGGAGTCCACTTCCTGTCTCAGTCTCACTTCATGGTCAGAGTCAACATCCATCGTCTCATCCTTGTACTGAGCCTCCCAGCTTTGATGCCTTTGATGTCTAAACGGGCCTCACGGTCCCGTGTTGCTCCTCCTCTCAGGTGGGCTCCCCTTCAGCCCTTTCTGATGCCGACCTGAACGAGAGTCTGCGCGAGGCGGCGCGGCAGTACGGCCACACCCTCTACGTCCCCAGCGGTGCATTGTGGGGCGGCCAGGACATCCAGAGGATGAATGACAGCGGAGCATTGAAGGTAACGCCGCCCGCCGCCACCAACATCTCCAAATAAACAATGGCGACGGCCTTTCCTCTCTGACTCCTCCCCCCAGGCCTTGTTCGTCAGGATGTCCAAACACCCGTCCTGCTTCCGTCTCACAGGGGACATCCTCTCCGATTGGACGGAGGGCGAGGGCAGGCGGGTGTTGTGCCGGGGCTCGGTGGCGGAGCTGTGCCCGCTGGCCCCCAACAACGTGAACACCATGGCGGCGGCGGCGGTGGCAGCAGGGGCCCTGGGCTTCGCCGGGGTTCAGGGAGAGATAGTGTCGGACACGGCGTGAGTTCCCTTTAAATCCTGACCGGCCTCGTGCGGCAGGCGGCCACGTCGGCTTCACCTCTACGTTCTCTGTGCCCCAGACTGAGCGACTTCCACGTGGTGGAGGTGGAGGTGACGGGGCCCGGGGGCTTCACGGTGAACACGGTGAGGAGGAATCCGGCCAAACTGGGCGCCGTGACCGGCAGCGCAACATACAACTCATTCTGGAATAGTTTACTGAGTAAGTCTCACTGCTTTTTCTTAAAAAAGGTGCAAGTGTGTAAGATTTGGTGACATCTAGAGGTGAAGTTGTATTCATCACCTCACCCTCACCCTTCTGGACATGCAGGAGAACCTGTGGTGGACTTCAGTTGTCATCCAAGCGCAAAAGATTTTTAGTATGTCCACTCTGGGCTACTGTAAAAAAAAAATGGCAGCCCCCATAGAGAGGAGCCCCTCATGTAAATATACATCCATTTAAGTGTAATGGGGAAATGACAAAAATCTTACACACTGCACCTTTAACTAAATTCCTGATAACAAACTGTAGTTATTGATACTATTATACATCATGTTTTTATAAATGTCTAAAGGAAAAAAAATTGCAATGTCATTATTAAAGTTGGTGTGTGGGATTTAGTGACACACAGTGGTGAAGTTGCATGGCAAGTGTGGTATGTGTACTACGATGTGGTCCTCTGGCTTCCTCTGGTGGTGCACAGAGGAATCACTTATTCAGAGGAATAACTGAATATATAAACAAAATAAACGGAAAAGCATGTAACACTACTTTTCTTGTAAGAAGATGAATTGAATTAACTCATTAATTTCCTTTTCTGTCTCAGTTTGCAAAGGTCATGGGGGGCGTGTTCACTTGTGCTGAGGAGCCAATGACCTCAGAGGATCCACCTCAACAAAAGGGCCTGAACAGAGACCAGTACATGTACTATAGTGAAGAACATCATCATGTTACAAACAACCTCTGGATATTTTTTTGTTCCAATAAACGAAAAAACAAAAAGAGAGTCCATGTGTGAAACAATAACAGTTATATACAGAGAATATATATTTTAACTTTATTGGAAGTTGATCTGGTGCGAGATTGTAAAGCGAATGGTAAAATGGTTACAGGGAGTGTGGACGTTCGCCTGGTACAACAGCTTCTCTACTTCCAAGTCACACAGTCAATACATACTCATGCCCGTCGTTCACATTAAAACACAACTGCCCCGCCCACATTCTTTTGTTTGTTTTTTTAATACTAAACCCATCTCATCTCTTTTCCATCCACAAATAAATACGTTTGGACACAGGCAAACCCAGTAGTATCTGTCCCCACGAGGAAACACACACACACACACACACACACACACACACACACAGACGGGAGTGTGAGGTCGCTCATCGGCGATGGTCACTGAAAGGCTGTGATGCACTAAGGCAGGGAAAACACATCTGATGTGTGTGTGTGTGTGTGTGTGTGTGTGTGTGTTCCATTGTGTTTTGTAGTACATAACGCGTTAATAAGACAGAAATGATGTGATGATCAAAGTGGACAGTTGACGCACAGAATTATCATCTCACTGCTATTTGAGACAATTGAGAGCGACTGGTCTTTAGCTGGAAAGGAGCTGATATTGTATTTAAATTAAAGGGGCTATATGTAGATTTTTTCCCCCCATCAGAAATGACTCGTTTTAGTCACGACACCATACTGAGAGTGTTAGACTAACAGAGACGTCAACAGAAGACTCCCCTGTCAAACCACTTTCTGACCACTAGATGGTGTCGTAAGCTTCTACAACACACAATCTGCCACGCCACTGTGGCTCACAGGGAAACGATGTTTCACCGCAACTTTTTTTCCCCGTTTCATCGACTTTAATCTTTTTATTTCCATCACATGACCAGAAGTCCGATGCCTTTAATCTGTCCTGTCCCAGCATTTCGGATCACTAAATGGAATCAACCCATGAAGGGAAATACGGACGATATAAACACACTTTAAAAATGAGGAAATATCGTGATGATACGAGGAACCAGGCTGCTGCTCTTCTGCTGAACACGCAGCCAAGTGAACTGATGTAACCAGTTATTTAAAGTGTGACATTTTTACATAGTAAACAAAACTTGGAAGGTAAACATTCCTGCGCAATACCGCCACCTGCTGTTGAGGAGTGGAATGACGCCCAAAACTACAAATAGCCCCTTTAATTAAAGTGTAAATATGACGAGCTGTTAAAAAAAACAAAAAAAAGGGGGGGGGGGGGGAGGGGGGGGGGGGGGGGGGGGGGGGGGTTGTGTTGTTTTTCCCTGCTCTGACCCGCTGTTCAATCAAGTATAGCTCCTCCCCTCCAGAGACTCACTGTAACATCTAAATAAAAGTTATTGTCCTCGATGATTCAGACCTGTCGGTGTTATCCAGTGTTAGTGATCTACAAAATCCAGCCGCTATGATTCTAATTGTTTCATGTATGTATATACTGTATATATATATATAGTGCTTCTCTAAGCTGCTGCAAGACACCGGGTTCACTGCTGGTGTAGCTACAAGAACAACAAAACCAAAAAAATTCTAACTGACGTAACTGTTGAAAAATTGAGGTACACACAGGTTGGACACTGACACAGATGCAGCTTATCACAACAAGCCAATATTGAATTGATCGAATTAATTAATCCCTCATTTATAACGTCGATCGATACATAGATAACTGTCATGGTTTCCACAGATGCATTTCACTGTTGAGGTTTAACTCTGTATATATATATGTGTGTGTGTGTGTGTGTGTGTGTGTGTGTGTGTGTGTGTGTGTGTGTGTGTGTGTGTGTGTGTGTGTGTGTGTGTGTCTCTCAGATGCTCTCGCCTGGGTCAACATCACCGTTCCCGTTCTCCCGCTGTGCCGCCGTCGCCGCCGCTTTGTTCTTGAAGGGGGCGGTGAAGGGCTGGCGGATGTTGACGCGGTCCTTCTCCGCCTCCAGGTCCTCGTCATAGCGCTCGTCGTCATCGTTGTCCTCGGCCTCGCTGTGGTGCGGCGAGGAGTGACGGGACAGAGCCGGGGACGGCGGCACGGAGGCGGGCCGCGGGTAGCGGAAGCCTGAGGCCTGAGGACGAAGAGGAGGACGGTGTCAGAGGGAGGGGCTAAAGTATGCGCGCGCGCGCACGCACACACACACACACACACACAGACACACACACACACACACACACACATACACACACACACACACACACAAGTTCACTTACTGAAGAGGGCTCGTGAGGTTCGTACAGGTAAGTGTCAGGGAAGGCTTTAGCCAAGGCCATGTGACGAGCCGCTATGTAATACTAAAATAAAAGAGAAAACCGTTAAAGGTGCAGTGTGAAAAAAAGGGTCATTTTTGTCACTTCTCAAAATACGACAAAACAATTGCACACTGACACATTCATGCATTTATAATCACCTACATTTTCATTGCCCTAAAATGAGCCCATTAATGTCTATTTACACGAGGAGTGGGTCCTCCCCATGGGGGCCGCCATGTTTGTACAGAAGTAAAAGTGGACGCACTAAACATCTGTTGAGTTTTAATTTCCCGAAACGCTCCGTAGAGCCCCCCCGCCCCCCCCGCAGCTTGAACAGGAATTCGAATGAAAACTGTAAACAAGGCCTTTCCAGCCATCCCCGAAATAGTGTGGTTTGTGACAAAGAGCACGCCCCCCCCCCCCACCCCCTCTGCCATGTAGCACTGGGATTTCAACTACAAACCCTGCCCAGGTATCTCCAGTCCAGCAGGTCACTCAGCCGCTCCGTGCGGTTCCTCTGGATGATCCTCTGGCGCCGGCTCTGCTTGCAGAACTGGAACAGGAAGGACGTGAGCTGGTTACACGACTCGTCGACCCCTCGATACCGCCGGTCCAGGATGTAGATACCTGCGAAGGCAGAGACCCTGTCGTCAGTCAGAGAGTCTTCTCATATATCGATTCATCGGAGGGAAAACGGACGGAAAAGGCACCGTATGCTGAGGGGTCTGCTATGTGCTCCTCCATGAAGCAGCCGAAACCTGACAGGTTGGTGGAGATGGAGGGAATCCCCATGACTGTGCACTCAGCTGAGGACAACAGAAAGAGAAAAAAAAAAGAAAAAAAAAAGGTCTTATTGACATTTGGAATATTGCACATATTTGAACAAACACCTGGTTGATGTGCATGACTCGCACCAGGTGTGTAGCCCCAGGGTTCGTAGTACGAGGGGAAGACCCCGAGGTGGCAGCCTCTGACAAACTCCTCGTAATCCATCGGGAGAAGAGGAGAGGTGGAGGACAGGAACTCTGGATGGAAGATGATCTAATGGGCACAGATCAAATATGTATATATCTTTTTTTAAATGATTATTATCATCAGTGGTTCCACTTTAAAAATAAAGCATGACATGACCGCAAGAAAACAGAAACTAATGTGTCTTTACTGCCATCTAGTGGATTAAAGGAGACATGAACAACATCGTCAACTCTCGAGTGTTGACTGCCATCTAGTGGTTGGCTGTCGTACACAAAAACAAAATTAAAAAAATATATAATTTACTGAAATAACCTAAATAAACAATTTGTGCAATTTCTTACTATTATTCATTTGATTTATTATTCTAATTGTTTCTTTTTCTTTCTTTGCTTTTTTGGAGGGCTTGCAGCAGCGTCAAATTACATGTCGATTTTCTTTCCGTAAAGATGGTTTGCGCCACATTGGGTAGTTTTTACAACGCTTAGGTATCTTTTGTTATGACACTGACATCATGGCTCCGCCCTCCCACTGCTATGTCGTCGTCAATGCAGGATGTCAGCGGCCGGACATGGGAAAGTTGGCCTCTATTTATGAATAAAGAGGTGGAGATGCCCCGCCCACCTTTGTTTACATCATTTCATCACGATTCAAACGAGAGACCGTACCTTGACCCGGTCCGCTGAGCTGTTAAAGAGGCCGATGCGGCGCACACAGTTGAGGATCGGGTCACTGCTGTCCTCCAGCATGTTGTGGGTGCAGATCGGAGGCTGGCACTGTCTCTGGGTGGCAAAGATGGCGCGTTTCATTATGGTGAAATCCTCTTTGTCCAGCATCTTCGACACATCTGGCAGCTGCCCACTGGATAAAAAAATAAATAAAAAAATAAAAAGGTTTTAGACGTCAGGATCAAAGGAAAGGTGTGGAAATGTGCCTGGATACTTGAAGGCGTGGACTTACACGAGTAGTGAATCGTACAGTTTCTTTCCGAAGCGTTCCTTCACGGTCTGAGCCGTGTCCCTGTGTCACAAAGACCAATAAAGTTTCAAATGTAAACTTTCAATGACACTCCGGATAGTCGGCTACGGAGACTTTCCGGAGTTCGCCTTTCACATACTCGCAATCCAGCAGCCGGGTCACAGACGGTCACAACAACAGGAAAACGGCCAAATCATTCAGGGGAGGGCTGACCGCAGAGTACAGGGTGCAGGAGGCGGGGCATGATATGCAAATGTAGGTCATTTTTACACAGTGGAATCATCCTGAGATATTTGTCATCGACCATTTTTGTGTTCAGGACACACCCACTTTGCCTCCTGTGAAACATTTTCCTGCCATGCACTCGCATACACTGTAAATCATAACACATCAAATGTCCATGTCATTGTATCACATTTGTGCTACAGAGTCACATTCAATGATTTGTTATTCAATGATGCAGAATTTGTGTGAATGGAACGATTCATTCAAACTCATGATATTGAATTAAATTAAGCTTGGAATGTGTGAAAAATGCATACGTTTATAATACATTTCACTTTAATCACATTCAAACCATTCTAACCCTTTGTATTGAACTAGTGAAATAAAATGTCATGGAAACTGCATGTATTTAAATGACATATAAAGTTCAGGATTCTTTTTTTTTTTACAGTGTTAACTCAGATTCAAACAAGGGCTGGGAGGAAATTAATGTTCCTACACTATTAAAAAAAAATTTTTTTTTTAATCATAACCTCACCAGAGCTGTTTCCTGACGGCCTGTCCCTTTAGTGTCTCCACGTTGAAGTTGTTGGTCCGAGCCGGCATGATGAAGAAGGCTATGACGGTCACGTCGCTGTGGTTGACCTGTGAGGCAGCACAAAGGAAACATGTCAGCAGTTAAATTAGATCACCTGGGAATTCTCCTCCTCCTCTTCCTCCTCCTCTTCCTCCTCCTCTTCCTCACACGTACCCTCAGGAGATAGTTGAGTCTGGCTAAAGCCTCCAAGAAGATGTCCGCTCCCTTGTTGGAGAACTCGTACCTTCCGGCGATGAAGAGGAACAAAGCCTTGTCCAGGTTGAAGTCCAGGTTACTTCAAGAGAGAGACGGAACAAGATTATGGTGCAAACCTTTTTCCACTGAGGGCTACATGCAGAAAAATACACAAAAGCTGGGCCCCTATTAAAGCTAACAACATAAATCAAATGTAGACGATCAAACATGTTTTCCTGTGGGCCACGTTCCATTATATATTTTAAAAAAAAATCTGCTGCAGACCAATGAAAACTGGTTCACGGGCGGCACTTGGCCCGTGTTGCCAACTGTTTGGACACCAGACCCTTTGAATACGGGTTTTGACTGATGAGCACTGAACAACGTATCACTGTGTAGAATTCCTTGGGTTTGTATTGGATGTTTACTTAATCATTATATTAACTAATTGCACTATTCCCGATTAATCCAGTATTTGCTGGATGTTGTTTGATCAGTGTGTGTTCTGTGGTCAGTGTGTGTGTGTTCTGTGGTCAGTGTGTGTGTTCTGTGGTCAGTGTGTGTGTGTTCTGTGGTCAGTGTGTGTGTTCTGTGGTCAGTGTGTGTGTGTTCTGTGGTCAGTGTGTGTGTGTGTGTGTGGACACTGACCCATAGAAATGTCCCCGGATGAACTCCTGGATGCGGTTCTTGCTCTGAGCGTGGAGGTTTTGAAACTCGTGCATGGCTGAGAACTTTTTCACGTTGAGCCCGTTGGGAGTGATGATGTCTGTGTGTCACAGAGAAGATCTGTTCAGTTGCCACAAGGCATAAAAGGCTGCAGTGTGTGACATTTAGAGACACCTAGTGGAAAGAGTTGCATGTTGCAGTTGAACTCCCCTCATCACACACCTCCCTTCAAAGCTTGTAGGAGAACCTACAGAATGGGAGCTCTCAGTTACCAATACATTTCAAAAAGGTGCTTAGTTTGTCCATTTTGGGCTGCTGGAAAAACTGGATGATTCAACATGGCTGCCTCCTTAGAGAGGCCTCGCTCCTGATGTCAATATAGGGGCTCATTCGGCGGTGCAAATAACAAATGTGTACATTCAGACATCGGTGTGATTATTATATATTCAATTTCTGTCAAAGAAAAGGAAAAAAATGTTTTGCCTTAATCTTACACACTGCACCTTTAATCCAATCCACAAAACATGGAGACAATTAAAAAACATTAAATCAATGTGAGTGATAAACCCCTATCTCTGCTAGTGTAATACGATCATTTATAAAGTGTGGGAGGATTTAATCTTAATTTATCTTACATGAGAAGAAAGCGACATTTCAATGCTGACACACCCACACACACACACACACCTGGTTTCCTCTTGAGCAGGTGTTCGGCCTCGATGGCAGTGATGTGCGACACGGTGGTGAAGACGTGAGCACAGTGAGCGGCCGCCCGCTCCAAACAGTACCGATGGTAGATCTGTCTGTCGCCCGCCTCCTTGTCCACTTTGAACTGCAGGAGGCACAGGGTGTGTTACATTTCAGTCACAGCCACCTGTCATGAATCCACACACACACACACACACACACACACACACACACACACACACACACACACACACCTCTGCAAGGTTGTTGTAGAAATCCACGTTTCCTGCACACAGGTACCGCCCCAGCAGCGTAGCGTGAGTGGTGAAGATGGTTGCCACCGACAACTGTCTGTGTCTGCACAGCACCAGGCCCAGGCCGGCCAGCCATTCATGGAAGTGAGCCACGATGTGCGGAGGCTCCTCGCTCTGAGCCGTGTACTGTGACGGGGGAAAAGGGCGGGGGGGGGGGGGTGGGGGGAAGGAAGAGTGGGGGGAAGGAACACGGGGGTCAGAGTCAACTATAAACACACTCGCAACAAGCAGTGGGCTCGTCATGGGCTCGAACCGCCGACCTCTCCCAGCAGCCAGGCCGTCAGGAAGCCGAACAGCACGGCGTCGTTGGCCTCGCGGTCGAACCAGGGCACGCCGATGTCGCACAGCTCCCACAGCTCGCTCTTCCAGCGGTCCAGCGACCAGGCGGTGAAGGCCACGTCGATCAGGACCACGTAGGGGCTGCCCTCGATGAGCCAGCGCCCAAAGTAGACCTGGGGGAGGGGGGGGGTGGGTGGAGGAGAGGCTGAGAGGTGGAGGGGGAACTTCGGGTCACATCCTGCTTCATGCATGACGGCACTGACCAGACATTAGTGCCAAGATGTCATTTCCTAACCAGCGACCGAGGATTCCTTTGTTTTGAAGCGAATGTGTGTGAGCGATGTGTTTTTCGCTCCTCAGAGGTTGAACCTTGACTCCAGATCAAAGTACCATGTTGTCTCCATCAGCTCGAACTCAAATATATAATCGGCCGCTTTGATATCGAAACAAGGCTGACTTTGAAAAAACAAAACAAAAGGACAGGTGGGTGTGTTCTGGGGTCATGGAACTAAGGTTATCCGACTCAGATAGGCTTCCTTGAAAAAGTCTGGGACTATCCCTTTAAAATAGAAGCACTGCCAGCACCGCCCTTGACCCATAATTCCACAGCAGCCCCACAGTGACACAACACAGAGCATTAAATATATCTCTCACACACACACGCACTCATCTATTTCTGGTGTGTGTGTGCGTGTGCGTGTGTGTGTGTGTGTGTGTGTGTGTGAGAGAGAACCTTTAACCTTTGTGGGGAAATGTCATGCTGTTTGGGGAGGTGGTCACGAGTGGGACGGATATAAACACAGGCTGGAGGACGATGCTTGACAAGCCCTCTAAGTGTTCACAAGTCCATCTCTATGTCCCCACTGAGAATGTGTCCCTTGTGTGTGTGTGTGTGTGTGTGTGTGTGTGTGTGTGTGTGTGTGTTCACTGTGTACGTGTGAAACTACCTTACACCCACTGGCGTTCATCTTGTCGATGGTTCTCTTCAGCGTGGGGTTGGTGGGCTCGATCAGCTCCACCTGCGTGCGCACGTTGCTCTCCACGTACGGCCCCACCAGGAAGTAGTTCTCGCCCCATTCCTCGGCGGTCAGACGGGCTTTGGTCTGGATGACGGTGTAGATGCCCCCCACTTCACATGTGCGGCAAACATGTGGCAGAGAGAGAGAGAGAGAGAGAGAGAGAGAGAGACAAGGACACGGTGCGATTGATTTGTACCCGTGTGCGCACGCGACAGCTTGCGGCGTACAGACTGAACTCTGAAATGAAAACACACACACACACACCTTTGTTGGCCACCTCCCAGGCGATCTCAAAGAGAACGGCATCCTCCAAATCAAACTCCTCGTCCCACTCCTCCAGTCCTGACAGGGACGTGACAGATAGGCTGCGAGCCAGCGGCATGCTGGGTAAAGACAGAGCGCAGCGTTAGGACACGGAGCTCCCCGCAGCCACGTGGACCCGTGGTGTCACTTTGGTTCAGGGGGCCACGAACGGGACGGATTTGATGTCAAGTGGGCGGGGCCAGTGAAATCACAGCATGTTGACCTGTCAACAGCTTGAAATGTTCACGTACGAAAAAGGTGCAGTTGTGAAATTTAAACTGATTGATCGAAGAAAAAGGTCTCGTCTCGATGGAACCCACATCAACCACGGTTTTGTTCCACTCTGCAAACTCCTCCCACAATGCCGATACCGAAAACAACGGCAGTTCATCAGGGGGATCGCCAATATTTGAGAGTGATGACATCATCTGGTTTAACTGGCTTTATCGCATTTGTACCCAAAACCCTAACTCTCCACGTCAACAGGGAGAAGGAAGAGACACAGGTGCATTTCGATGAATTCACTTTATCATTGAAATCAAAATGAGCCCAGTGAAGGAAAATAAGCAAAATGCTCAACGACGACTGGATTGATAATCACAGTGAATGGTCACCCATGATGCTTTTGTACATTTTGATTTATAAGACTTAATCATCTTTCCTTTTAGAATTCACTAGAAATATGACCATTCCCAAAAACATATTATATATATATATATATATATATGTATATATATATAAACAAACAACTCTTTACATTAAATACTGATCCCTGCTTTGCATTTAATCGAATCAAATCAAAACAACCAGATGCCATCATCCTTCGAGTACAGCCGACCTGCTGTTCGAAAGAATCAATTAGTTCTACAATTTCATTTTCAGACACACTTTTATTCACAAGTGGTGTGACACACACACACACACACACACACACACACACACACACACACACACGCTGGTGTCTGTTGCTCCCAGAGGGGACGGCAGCAGAGCACACGCCTCAGGTGCTTTACGACCTGGAGGTGGTCAAAGTGCTTCCCCAGGGGACGGCCCCTCCCTGTGTCCACGTAACAAGCACTCGCTCGCGCGCACCCTCTGCACAATGGAGCTTTGAAAATATGTGCGTAAGACACATGGAAGCGTCCTCCTCCATCACCACCGCCACAGCCGCCGCCGCAGCAACAGTACGACCCCCCCGCCTGCGACAGAAGCTTCATTATACGTCTCCTCTGTGAAGAGCAGAGTCATCCCTCCGGACTCACGAGGCGTGACTCCTCAGAAATGACTACGGACGAATGTAAACCGCCGGCACGTCGTGCTCACCGGTTTGCCAACCGACACGGTTTCCGCTCCACCATTTCTGGCCCTACCTGAACCAGAGATGGTGAAATAACGAGTGCAGGCCAGGACAGCGGTGGGTGTGTGTGTGTGTGTGTGGGTGTGTGTGTGTGTGTGTGTGCATGTACACACAAATGTGTCGTAACCAATTTTTGAGTCAATACATGTTAAGAGCCACACCAGAGAAAACACACTGACACACTGACACAGAGGAAACGATTTGTTTCTACCTGTGCAACACTGGATCTCAAATTTCAGAGTGGAGGTTTAAAGGGACATTCAACACATTTTCCCTAAACCTGATATAAACCCAGACACTGGGCTCAGGGCTCAGGGCTCAGGCCACACACACACACACACAACAGTGTTTATTCATCATCACGCCATGACTTCATTCTTATGGTTGTCACAACCACTTCCTTATTTCCTATATTCATTGAGTCAAAAATCATTATACATAATATTAGAGAGTAATGAATAAGTTCCTGCACAATATTTACCTCCTTTCACTTGAACACTGTATAACATAGATACGTATCATTTTCTAAATATAACCTAAAGGTTTATTAAAAGTATCTCTATAACTTATATTCAACTTTAGCCTGTGTCATTTTAAGTTTTGTGCAGAATTTAAAGGCACAGCGCGAAGGGATTCAGACAAATCATTTGTACAAATAGAAAATGTAATGTACTTGAATAGAAATATATTTACCCCTTTAGTGCCACTCAATCCTACACGCTCAACATTGGAAACTTGCTCCATGTATAATTTCGGTAAGCGTACAACCTTTACTTAAAAAGATTGACGACCGGGCGATGATGATGTCATCCCGATTCACTGAAGCCTTCATTCTCAGAAAAGTGGTAGTTTCCACATCACTCTAGCACCTGGACTGGTTTGGGCCACTGGTCGTGATGTCACTAAAATCCTGTTCCTACATGCAAAAGGCGAAGACACAGTAAAAGCAAACTTCCCCTTCCTGCACGTGGATGAAGAAATATTCCCCAACGGTGAATCTTGCCTCACGCGACTTCACCACAAGGTGCCACTAGATCCTACTCACTCTCCCTGTCAATCAGACATTTCCATGACGATGTGTAATACATCAGCACATACATTCAATGCCTGTATGTGGACCAATGTTAACGGTTCAAAATTGTCCATTGTGGGCTACTGTAAAAACATGGTGGTGCAACATGACTGCCGCCATTCAGAGGACATGCTGCTAGAGTTATATATTAAAGGCTACTTTTAGGGTAACAGAAAACAACAACAACAACAACAACAAAACCACTTCTAAAAACACCACTCCACTGTGTTATATTCCTCCCAATATAAATGAACATATCTTCATCCAAATCCAACACACTGGACCTTTAATGAGTAAAAGACCACAGGGTTGAACTTGGCTTATCTAATGAGGGACTCAGTGAGTGGCCCTCTCACCTGTATGGACACACACACACACACACACACACACACACACACACACCTCCATGTATGTTAATGCATATGGGGCCTACAGCCTGCTGGCCCATGGAGGGTCACCCTGCTCATGTAAAAAAAAGGCCTTCGCCGGGTGTCACATCATTTGATGTCCGGGCTACAACCACGCATCCTTCCTCAAGTTCAAGTGCGAACGTGACATCAGGCACCTACAGCCAGGACCGGAGCCCACGCACTCAGGCAGCGGAAACGCGCAAAGGACACCGAGTCCTGATGCCTACAGGAAGTAGCCGGCTCCGTTTCGAATGAGGAAGACGCAGACGTGTGGTACTCACCCTCCGGTTTGTCCCAACTTCAACAAGACGGACTAAACATAGGCAGCTGTCGCCTTCACTCCCCGAGAGAAAGGAGAGGAACAGGACAACAGTGTGGAGGAGAGAGGGGGCGGCGGCCTGAGTTAAATACCAGCGGCTCACATTGGCCCTGTGTGTTCGTTGACATGGCAAAGAACAAAGCCCCGCCCACTTACCGCTGATGGAGAGACTCCAATTGGTGCGTGTGAGCTCGTGGATTGCTGTCGTCATATTATTGACGAGCTCCACCCCGATTGGTCCCGGTGTCTTCTGCTATCCCCGCCCTTCTCCTTCACGCAACGTGACGGAAACAGGGTGTCTTCCTCAGAGGAGGGATCTGATTTGCTGAGCAGTGGTGAAAGAGAGTGGTAGTGATTGGTCAGCTGTCATTTCATCTATTCAAAACAATGGGGACTGTTTTTTTAATTTTTTTTATTTTAGGAGGTGTGGAATTATATTTGTGCATGTGAAAATATGAATATAAGTGCTCTACAATATTAGATACATCATACTAGATTTAAAAGATTAAACTGTGATATATTGAATTGTTGTTATATTATGGCATAACAACCAGATCTTTTAGATGTAGGGCCGGGAAATCAAGATTATGGGATTGTCTGTAAAAAAAGATTAACATAGTA
>JAFBJT010111988.1:12012-26712 GCA_016785325.1 Chascanopsetta lugubris | reverse complement strand
AGGCATATGGTTAAAAAATGTAAAATGAGATATAGTAAATCAAAATGATGACAATGTTAGAATTTTTAGAGTATGTGGAATTTATCGGTGTGTAATCCATCAGATTATCAATAAAGGAGATAGATTATAATCTACAGAAAAGAAAGTAACAAATCTGGAAGATGGTAAATCCGCACTTCTTGCTCACTCAAAAAATTCACTATTTACATCATTCATATAATCAACCATCTCATAAGTGAGAATGTAAACCTTTGTTTTGAATTATGAAATCTTCATCATGTTATATTTCTTTAAACAAAGTGCCCACAATGGGCTGCCATTGAGGCTAGAGAGAATTATTTATAATGTCCTCCAAGCATTATGAAGAGCACAGTTCAGAGAATACCACATGACAAATCAGCCACCCAATACCTCATCGGATCTCTGTCATCGCTATCCTTTTGTGACCCTCTTGCTATTTTCTGCTCACCGCCACGTGGGCAAAGGCCACAGACACCCACCATGGACAGGCATCTGATCACAAGGTTTGAACTATTTGGGTCTACGCTGGCAAAGCAATTCAAAATAAGTGTGTGTTCCCAGCAGGTATGTGCCATCTATCTGTCCATCTATTTATCTATCTATCCAACTATCTATCCAATTATATATAATTTAATCTATATGATATAATATAATATAATATAATATAATATAATATGATATAATGATATAATATGATAAAATATGATATAATGTAATATAATAAAATCTAGTTTTATTTAATCTCTTTTAGTTTTCATTCGTATTTGGCGGTGTATTGGTAGTCTATGTTTAAAACATAATAATTTACAATTTGCCTCTTGTTGCTACGTAAACTCTGACGTCATTTTGCCGGGAACACACGGTCTTGTTGTGATAAAAGGTCTGGACATGCTTTGCCCTGCTTCCCCGTCTCTACAACCGTGCTTCCGCCATCTCTGTGACGTCACGGTCCAGTCCTCTCCTATCAAACCCAGGAAGGAAGCGGAAACTTTCCGCGCGTTCCCCCCGGTGAAAGTTCACGAATTAAAGCAGAGTGGCGGGAGCCGTTGTCAGTCCGGCGCTGTTGTCTGCAGAGGAGTGAGGTTACCTTTAGTTTTTTTGTTTTAGCGTCGTTAGAAACGTAGCAGCCTCAACCTGACGCCGGAGACTCCTGATTCACTAACAGGTTAGTGTTTACGTACGATTTATTACGCTGAGACTCGTGTGTTTACTCTTGTTTTGCTAGTTTGTTAGCTTGTTGTGTTAGACGCTTCCCTGGTTCCTGTACACCTAACAGCTCGAGGTTAGCATCTTGGCTAACACCATTGATGCTCAACTCGCATCAGCCACACGTTAAGATGCCACCGACATTAGCCGTTAGTGAATTACAAGGAATCACATCACTAATCATGGTTTAGTTGTGATGCTAACAGTTGGTGTGTGTGTGTGTGAGAGAGTGAGAGAGAGAGAAAGAGAGAGAGGGAGAGAAGTTTGAGTGAAAAGTAACTACTTAATCTGCACAATCTGCACATATGCATCTAATGCTAATGCTAACTATTTGACACATGCTCTGCCCTCGCACTACATACATGTACATTGCAGCCAACCGCCTCATGTGTCCAGGCTGTGCAGGAAACATGGAAACATGGTGGCCTCCATGGAGGAGGACCTGCTCTGACACACAGAATGCTTGACTCATTAAACCCTGCACACCATGCATAAGTGAATAATTACTGTTATATTTTACCATTTTGCACCACATCCAATCAACTGCTAAAAGCAGGGAGCAGCAAGAAGACGGTCATTTATTTGCAGGCTGCAATATTCATTCACTCTCTCTAATGATGCACTTTCCTGCCACTTGTTTACATCCAATCTCCTCTATCATGGTACAGACCGTAGAAGACATGGATTTTAAGAGACGCAATGGCGGCCCCTTCCCGGGCGCTGCATCTCAGGCCAAACGTGGTAAAACTGCCAGCGAGTGGGAAGATAGTCCCTCACAGTTTGAGGAGGAACTGTCCTTGTTCGATGACCCGGATATGGACGGGGAGGCGACGGAGGGACAGGCAGGTCATGATGTCATCCCCGTCGGTGAGTCAAATTTAAATGGTTGACAAAGCTCTCTTTTGTGGTTATTAACGTTGCAAATAACCATATGTGTAACGTTTCACCTCCCAGGCGAGCTCTTCTCCACAAACCTGAACCCCCGTTGGCAGCGGCCTCACGCCCCTTCACTGGACCCATCATCGGACACGTTGGTGTTTCAACAGATTGACCTCGACTATTATTTAGGTGACTAACTCACTCGGATGCTCCATATGCTCGTTTAAGAGGAGATGGTTTTCAGCTTCCTCTCTGTTCCTCAGACTTGGCGGTGGCGGGAATGCCCGGTCAGTCGCAGGGGAAAGTTCCCATCATCCGCATGTTCGGAGTGACCGACAGCGGCAACAGCGTCTGCTGCCACGTGCACGGTTTCGCACCATATTTCTACGTCCCTGCACCGAGTGGTGAGAAGATAGACAGAGTGTATTCATGCGTCATGTTTGCATGATTACATGCTCATCTGATGTACTTCTGTTTCTGCTTCTTTTTCAAAAAGGTCTCACGTCTGAGTACTTGGGAGAATTTAAGAGAGAGCTGAACTCTGCCGTGCTGAAGGACATGAGGTCCAATAAAGACAACATCTCCATCACAGTGTTGGCTGTGGACATCACCCACAAAGAGAGTGAGGAGGGTTTTAAAACGCATGCAAGAAATTCCCCTTTCTGTCGAGACTGACATCAATGATATTCATGTACTATCTACCATTTGTAGATCTAAGCCTCTGTTTTGCTATTCCCGGCAGGCATGTATGGTTACCATGGGCAACGCAGTCTCAGCTTTTTACGCATAACCATGGCGGTGCCTCGTCTCATCGCCCCAGCGAAGAGACTCCTGGAGCAGGGCTTCAAGTTTGGACCCTTCCCCGCCCAGAGCTACCAATCCTACGAGGCTAATATAGACTTTGAAATCAGGTTTGAGTAATCCCACATCTTTCTTTTGGGAAATAGCGAATGAAATTCTAATTTCCAATCTTGGCTGATCCTCTGTGTGTTGTCAGGTTCATGGTGGACTGTGACGTGGTGGGATGCTGCTGGATTGAACTTCCCAAAGGTAAATACAGGCTGCGTGAGGAGAAGAGCATGAGCAACACGGATTCCGGGTATCCGGGGAAGGTAGGTCTCCATCACACTGGCGCAAGCTCAACAAAATGGCTGCCTGCTTCCTCAGACCACCTTCAAAGTAACTGTAACTGTTCTCTCAGGTGTCCTTGTGTCAGTATGAGGTGGATGTGGGATGGACAGATCTGACAAGTCACCCAGCAGAGGGAGAGTGGCAGAGGATCGCACCACTCCGGGTCCTGAGCTTTGACATCGAGTGTGCCGGAAGAAAAGGTGAGGCTCCGTTTTGAATTTTGACTTTGACCCCATGAGCAAAGCCTGGTCATGTCTATATATATGTATTTTTTTCTTTCTAGGAATCTTCCCAGAGGCAGATAAAGACCCTGTGATTCAGATCGCGTCTATGGTCCAACGTCAGGGTGAGACGGAGCCCTTCATCCGCACCGTGTTCACCCTTCAGTCCTGTTCCAGTATCGTGGGCTCTCAGATCTTGTGCTTCACTCAGGAGAAACAGCTGCTGCAGGTAAACACCCCACCATCACGATGTGGCCACAAATGAATAAACCAGTGTTGTTTACTTTCTAACCTCCTGTGTCTGTCTGTCTGTCTGCATGAGCAGAGCTGGGCCGAGTTCTTGAGAACAGTGGATCCAGACGTCATCACCGGATACAACATTCAGAACTTTGACTTCCCCTACCTGCTAAACAGAGCTGCTGCTCTAAAGGTGACACGGAGATAATCAAATCTTTTTATTATTTTTTTTACTTCTTCCTTTCAACTTCCTGTCTCTTTCTTTTGTGTGTGCTCAGGTGAATCTGTTCCCTTACTTGGGCCGAGTGCGAGGAATCAAGTCAGTCCTGCGAGACCTGAGCTTCCAGAGCAAACAGATGGGACGCAGAGAGAACAAGAGCATTAACATGGAGGGCCGCGTCCAGTTTGATTTACTGCAGGTCAGCACGGAGCAGAATGAGCCTTTTATTGCTATGTTACCACGTGCATGTTACAAATGTAAACCGCGGTGTCACCAGGTGCTTCTGCGGGATTATAAACTGCGCTCATACACCCTGAACGCTGTGAGTTTCCACTTCCTGCAAGAACAGAAGGAGGATGTCCAGCACTCCATCATCACTGACCTACAGGTAACCTCTCTGCACATGGCTTCTTAGAGTTGATCGAGTCATTTGTAAAAAAAAAACCCAAAAAACCCAAACACCCTCTTTCGTCCTTCTCACAGAACGGCAACGAGCAGACTCGCAGGCGATTGGCCGTCTACTGCCTGAAGGACGCCTACCTCCCACTGCGGCTGCTGCAGAAGCTGATGTGTGTGATTAACTACATGGAGATGGCCAGAGTGACGGGCGTGCCGCTCACCTACCTGCTGTCAAGGGGACAGCAGATCAAGGTCGTCTCTCAGCTGCTGCGACAGGTAAAGAATAAGGCCCACGTGGGCCGTATGTGTGATGCGCGCAGACTTAAAGGTACGGTGTGTAAGTCTCTCTCGCCTCACCCCTCCCATTCCAGTATGGGAGAACCTATGGTGGCCCTCAGTTGTCATTAAAGCGTAAAAGATGTTCAGTACGTCCACTCTGGGCTGTTGTGAAAACATGGCCGCCCCGAGTGTACATATACATTAAAGAGCTAATTTTATGTAAAACGCAAGTGATCCATTGGGGGTGATTACTGAGTAGTAAAAAAAAAAAAGTCTATATAATTATTTTGTAATTCTATTTCGCTAGATTCTATAGAAGTGACAAAATGTACTGAAATCTTACACACTGCACCTTTTTTGTAAGAGATGAAAATTCAACGTGTCTGTGAAACATGTGCAGGCCATGAAGCAGGACCTGGTCATGCCCGTTGTGAAGACAGAGGGAGGAGAGGACTACACCGGAGCCACCGTCATCGAGCCAGAGAAAGGGTGCGTGTCTCTCACCTTTGTTTACACGACGGAAGCAGCTGCTCAGACTGTGACGTAAATGTGACCACACTTCTTAACATGACCACGCGTTCGCGTCCCCCCGTCCCCCCCCGTGCAGGTATTACAGCGTTCCCATCACCACCCTGGACTTCTCCTCCCTGTATCCATCCATCATGATGGCCCACAACCTGTGCTACACCACCCTGCTGCAGAAGGGCTCGGTGGAGAAACTAGGGTGAGACGGGAACAGACGTTTGGACCTTTAACGCAGGAGAGCTTTAAGATGTAAATATGTAAACTGATAACTGAGGTGTGTGTGTGTGTGTGTGTGTAGATTGTCACCTGCAGACTTCATCAAGACTCCGACGGGCGACTTGTTCGTGCGGAGCTCAGTGAAGAAAGGACTCCTGCCGGAAATCCTGGAGAACTTGCTGTCTGCCAGAAAGAGGTCAGTGTCACTTCACTGTCAACAACTCATTAAAGGCGCAGTGTGTACGATTCGGAGACCTCTAGTGGTGAAGTTGCATGTTGTATCCATCACCTCACCCTCACCCCTCTGAGCATGCAGGAGAACCTATGCTGGCCCTCAGTCGTCATTCAAACTCAAAGTATGTTTAGTACGTCCACTCTGGGCTACTGTAAAAACATGGCGGCCCCCGTAGAGAGGACCCGCTCCACATGCAGATATACATTCATGGGCTCATTAATTGCCGGTGAAGCTCCAACTGTACTTCCTGTCATTATTGTCTCTCTTCAGAGCCAAAGCGGAGCTGAAGAAAGAAACCGACCCTTTCAAGAAGCAGGTGCTGGACGGTCGTCAGCTCGCCCTCAAAATCAGCGCCAACTCTGTGTACGGCTTCACCGGGGCGCAGGTGGGGAAGCTGCCGTGTTTGGAGATCTCCCAGGTGAGCACTCGTGCACATTTCACGACTCGGCAAAATGTCCGAAAAATGCGAAATCCGGTCGAAATCCAAAGACTTCTCGTCGCACGCAGAGCGTCACGGGCTTCGGGAGGCAGATGATCGAGCAAACCAAACAGCTGATGGAGTCCAAGTACACCATCGCCAACGGCTGCCAAGCCGACGCCAAGGTGAGGGAATAGCATTAACCTCGGCTGACATCTGTCGACGGAGCAAACTAAGTTAAACACCGACGGACGTCCGCGTCTGTTGCAGGTCATCTACGGGGACACGGACTCCGTCATGGTGAAGCTCGGCGTGGCAACAGTGAAGGAGGCCATGGACATCGGGAAGGAGGCGGCAGAGTGGGTGTCGTCCCATTTCACGCCGCCAATCAAACTGGAGTTTGAGAAGGTACGGTTTCCGTCCGGCTCGGCTGAAAACGGATCTACTCTCGACTCGCACGCTCTTGAAGTGGGTGACGTGGGTTTTGTTGTCCTCACTCCCGCAGGTGTACTATCCATACCTCCTGATCAACAAGAAGCGCTACGCCGGCCTGTATTTCTCCTCCAGCGCCGACGCGCATGACAAGATGGACTGCAAAGGCATCGAGACCGTCCGCAGGGACAACTGCCCTCTAGTGGCCAATCTCATCAGCACGTGTCTGCAGAGAGTCCTCATAGACAGGTGCAGTGCACACATGCCCGTTACACAGTAACTCCTGGCTTTCCTGGGGACGTGTGTCATGTTGACATACAGACCACAGCTTAAAGGTGCAGTGTGTACGATTTGGTGACCTCTAGAGGGGAAGTTGCAGGTTGTATCCATCACCTCACCCTCACCTCAGTTAAATGATGTGTAGTACGTCCACTTTTACTAAGGTAAAAAAAAAACATGGCGGCCCCCGTAGAGACGATGATTATAAATTCATGAAAAGGTCAGTATGTAATTGTTTTGTAATATTTCTCGAAGTGACAAAAATGACCCAAATCCAATTCACTGCCCCTTTTCATTGAATCATACCGTTGGTAAATGTGTTGTGAAACTCACCCCAGCTGCTGTGATGTGTCGTCAGGGATCCGCAGGGCGCCGTCGATCACGCCAAAGAGGTGATCTCAGACCTGCTGTGCAACCGCATCGACATCAGTCAGCTGGTCATCACCAAGGAGCTGACGCGCACCGCCCAGGAATACGCCGGCAAGCAGGCCCACGTGGAGCTGGCGGAGAGGTCTGGGGAACTGCTAACAGACACTTGACGTGACGCTTTAAAAAAAAGAATCAATATTCACATTAAGGTTGATTTTATTTATTTATTTATTTTCCCCCAGGATGAGAAAGCGAGATGCCGGCAGCGCCCCCAACCTGGGAGACAGAGTTCCATACGTCATCATCAAGGCTGCAAAGGGAGCAGCGGCGTACACAAAGTCAGAGGTACGTACGTAGGCGTCAGTTCCACAGCCCCTCGTTTTATTTGCGGGATACGCGAGACCCCCGATGATGACGACACTGCCTCTGTGTCACGCTGCCGCAGGACCCCATCTTTGTGCTGGAGAACAACATTCCCATCGACACACAATACTACCTGGAGCAGCAGCTGTCCAAGCCCCTGCTGAGAATATTCGAGCCCATCCTGGGGGAGACGAAGGCGGAGAGCATCCTGCTCAGTGAGCACACACACACACACACACACACACACACACACACACACACACGCAGAAAACTTTGTAAAAGTTTCTGGGAACACAAAATGAATATACAGTATCCTGTTGTGGAAATAGAGTCTGACATAGAGTGGGGTGTATCTCCAACATCCCTCCAATCGCCAGTTACACATTCAAGAATTGTTATCAACACGTCTACTGCATCATCTTTGCGTGAATTTAAATGTTTTGGCAAAAATCTGGCCTGTGTTTTTCTGGGTCCTAACGCCCCGTGTCTTTCAGAGGGCGACCACACGCGCTGCAAAACCGTGTTAACCTCAAAGATCGGCGGGCTGATGGCGTTCGCTCAGAAGAGGAGCACCTGCATCGGCTGCAAAGCCGTGCTCAAGACGGACGGTATGTGCATTCACACGTTGTTTACGCTCTGCTTTTGGGCTTTAGGTAATGCTTTTATTTTGGAAAAAAAGTTTGAACATATGCAATGTATAAAACTTGTGTCATTGCAGCTGCCGTGTGCGACTACTGTAAGAGGAAGGAGTCGGAGCTGTACCAGAAGGAGGTAGGAAACGTTAAAGGACCTAATACTGCAATATTTTATGTTTTCTACACAAATGTAATGAATCAAAAGAAAAATATGCATCATCAGTCAATTATTTATTCTGGCCTCTGTTGGGGTTTCCAGTCCCAGTGTGTTAAATGTAATTGGAATATGAAGATTTAAATCAAATAATTGTATATAACATGTTTGTATGGATGTTTTCACCTGGAAGTACGAATACTTTTTTAATGACCATATAGTAAAAACCTTTATGTTAATGTTGTTAGAGGCTGCCATGTTTTTACTGTAACCCAGAATGGACCAACACTTTGAGTTTTAAAGGCACCGCAGCTTCTCCGATATCACCGGACAGGAAGGTTTCGTTGGGAGGATATTCAGCCACAACATGCAGCTTCACCGCTAGATGTCACTAAATGCCGCACGCTGCACCTTCAACCCTTATGCGTGTCTTTGTTAACGACAGATCTTCCACTTGAACGCGCTGGAGGAGCGCTTCTCTCGCCTGTGGACTCAGTGTCAGCGATGTCAGGGCTCCCTGCACGAGGACGTCCTCTGCACCAGGTACGAACCCCAGCTTCACTTCTACAACTCCTGTGTCTGTGTCAAACCGACTCTCCACGTCCGCTAACACCCGACTCTCCCGCAGCCGAGACTGTCCCATCTTCTACATGAGGAAGAAGGTGCAGAAGGATTTGGACGACCAGAGTAAGCTGGTGTCTCGTTTCGGATGGTGAGGAAGAGAAAGAGTCACTCTCGGACCTCCTCTACCCGCCTTTGGATACTTGTTTGTTTGTTTTTCCCTCAATGTTTTTGTACAAATGCATATATTTCATACTGGGTCTATATTTTCTAATATGAGTGACACTGGGGAGTATGTTTACCTTTAAATAAAAACTGAAAGCAGCCTACTTTTTATGGAAGTCATTCTATATCATCGCTCACCTCTTTCTCTGGGTCAGCATCAAACTACTACTCTTCTTCCTCCTCCTCCCTGATTATTTCATAAATGAGCTGAATGAGAACATGCAGGGTTTAAGTTACTGTGTGAAGGACTTAATGACATCTAGTGGTGAGGTTGCATGTTGCAGCTGAATCCTCCCTTCCAAGCTAAGATTTATAGTTTGATCATTCTGGATCACAAAAACATCCATAGAGCAGAGCAGTTACTGATTAAAAAATAATGACAATTTGTTGCATTAATGTGAATACACATTCATAAAACGGTATAATTATTTTTCATTTCACCAATAGAAATTGAGCATTTACACAAAATCTCCAAGATTGTCGAGTGATTTGGATTATCTTAAATTGGGTTAAGTGAAGCCAGATAATGAAAAGATAAACCTGGATATGTTGATTTCCTGCTCGGTTTGCGTTTCCGCTTTCATCGTTTCGAAAACACGACCAAGAAGATCCACCTTGGACAAACGGGACAAAAACAAGTTGTAAAAGCTACAGGTGTTTACTTATTCATTACAGCAGAGTGCATGACAGATGTTTACAGAGCTGTTAGGTCAAATGATTTTCTTTTTTCTTTACAATGGAATAACAGAGTCAGAGCGATGGATAAATTCCAACTGGGCTGAAGTTAGCTCGGTTAAACTGGGCAAATCAATTTGTTACGCTACAAAAAAATCCAGTACATTGTAAGAATGGTGGAAACGATCAAATAAGACAAACTTCTGTAAAAAAAAAAAATTTAAAAATCCAGCATTGAATAAAATCATGTACTGGGACCGTTGACACTGCTGGGTTAAAACACTGGTTTGAATGGTTTCATATCACACACACACACACACACACAAGGTGCTGTGGTTCAACAGAAGCTCAGACAGTGATTTCCCCTCCAGCGCAGACCGACGACAAAAACATCAAAAAGTGGACCGTGCGACTGCAGAGAGTTCAGCCGACACCTCATGAGAAGTGATGCTGGGAGCAGGAGTCAGGCGTGACACAGCTCCTGGTCCTGTTCTTCCCCAGTTTCTGAAACCACGTCATATTCCTGAGCAAATATTTGAACTGGCACTTCCACCAACAAAACAGGGAATGGATAAAGTGCGCCTTCCAGACTGGAGCACAACGCTGAAACTCCTCTTACTGCTGTGACCTGATCCTGCTACCGAGGAAAATATAAAGATTTAACTATAAACTGCTGATGCGTTTTAAGCCCCAGAGGAGAAACACAAACAAACAAACACACACACACTGTGTAAAGACAAAAGAGGAAAAAAAAAAAATTCCACAAGAACAGAACTCATCCGCTATCATGAGGTTTTGTCGTGAGTTTTGATAAACGCGCAACAATCCACCTGTAGATTACTGTGTAGAGATGAACTCAAATCATCGCCTGACGTGACTGTGCAAAGTGCAGTGACGCACAATTTTGAATTTTCCGCCACCTAAAGTCAAGAGTAGCTAAAAACAAACAAACAAACAACAACAACAAAAACCACTGGCCGGATATATGGGGGAGGGGGGGGGAACTATCTTTAACTTCTCACAGATTTTTGGAAATGACATGTGAATGCAGCAGGAGATCCTCTGCCTGATTCGAGCGATTGGAGCGTAGACGTAGAAGCCACGACGTCTCCAACACATGACGAACGCCACGTCAGAAGGACTGACATATTTTGGGATGTAGGAACTCACCAACTGCCTTTGAGAGGGTGCTCACATGGACAGACAATGAGATCCTTCCTTCACTGAGATGTGGAGGCAGGTTGCCCAGGCGACAGAATGAAAACAAAAGACACCGTAGTTTCCATTTCAGTGACAGATTCTGATGTCGTGTCACGTCTTGACAAATGCTATTCCTCCTGTCTGAATATCATAGCTGCTTTGAGCTGTGGAGCACATTTGAACTGAGAACCTCCTGCTGCTCGACGGAAGCTGTGATCCAACATTCTGAAGTCTGGAGAAAGGCTTTAATGTCCCACCTGCAAAACGACCCGGCCGACTGCACGCGACCAATGCTGAAGCCCTGGTGGCAGAGGGAGGATTTTCATATGGACTGGAAATGTGTACAGGTTAAAATACCCGTTATTGGCCACATGGATTAGTAATAATAACCGTTATTGGCCCTTACAAACCAAGATGTCGGACCCCTTGTTAGTATAAACAGTGACTGCGGTAAAAAACAAAAAAAACAAAAAGGATTTTTGCCTTCTGTCCCTTCTAAACTGGAGCCGAGGCGGTGGACGTCTCCATGGTGACAGAGGAGATGCGGCGAGTGAGGAAGCGGGAGAAGCAAGTGCCATAAAGGAGGCTGGTGCTGCGCGAGTGTGTTGCTATAGAATCAAACAGCGTCTCTGAGTGTTCTTCTTGCTCTTCTTGTTGCTGCGGTTGGTCTCCTTGTATCTTCTAATCTCCCGTACCAGCGAGTAAAACGCTTCCTCCACACCCTTTTTCAAAACACACACACACACACGGATAAAGGTGTTTCGTTAATTATGCAAATGTTCCGATTCCACGAAAGCAGGGAGGTGTCGGCGCTTTCCGTGCATCCTACCTGTCGGGTTTTGGCAGAGGTCTCCACAAACGGCACGCCGTAGCTTCGGGCCAGCTCCTGCGCCTGCCGGGTCTCCACGGTGCGGGTGTTCAGGTCGCTCTTGTTGCCCACCAGCACCATGGGAACGCTGTCGCTGTCCTTCACCCTGTTGATCTGCTCTCTGAGGGGGAGACACAGGCAGCAGGGACTTGAGAGAATGAAGCCAAAGCTCTTTATGAACCACACTTTAGCATCACCTGCTCGCACTGTATAAACAAAAGGAGGAGTCGGCTGACATTTCAAAAGGGCCGGTGTAAAGTGAACTTCGGGATCTGAAGACTCAAACATAATGCCTGTGTTTCAGTTGATAACCACATCAACAACAGGTCACCTTTCAAAATGGCTGTCAATCGTGCAGAGTCATGTGTCCACAGTGGCCCAGAGAGGACAAGCCAAACGCGAGAAAGAAAATGTATTTTTAGGCCATTCTTTTGAAAATATAAATGCCTTGATTGTTGCACATGGGTCAAATTAGACATCAAAAATAGACTTGAATGTAATTTCCGCACAATTCCCTCCTCCAATTTAACAAGAGTCAAAAAAGGAATGCTACTTTATTTTCAAGTCTCCTTGGAAAGAGACGGCTGGAGGGGAGAATCTAAATTCCGGTTGAAATCTCACAACTAAAAACCACTCAATCCTCCACTTGGAACTTCTTGGAATTTTGTGAGCGGGAACTGGCCTGATTCACAGCATGTCTGCCGATATGTCACATTCAGTTAGTTACGCGGCTCCTTTTCATTAATGAGAAGCGCGTTCGTGGGTCGGCGAATCACACGGTGTGGAGCAAATGGTTGAGACCTGTCCTCCGGCCGTGTTCCACCTCAGCACCCGTGTACCTGTACAGGTGAACGTCCTCAAACGACTTGGTGTTGTTGATGGCAAACACGCAGAGGAAGCCCTCCCCCGTCCTCATGTACTGATCCCTCATGGCGCTGTACTCCTCCTGACCCGCCGTGTCCAGGATGTCCAGCAGACACGTCTCGCCGTCGATCACCACCTGCTTTCTATACGAGTCCTGAAACGCAAACGCCAGCGTTTGAGCCGGCGGGGCACAACATGTCGGCACAGACGCGAGGATTGCTTCAGGCCCGTCCCCGTCCTCTCTTTGAAAGTTGCACACCTCCCGTCATGTAGCAACATGACCTTGCTGAATCAAGGGTTTTGCAACAAACTTGCTGGAACATGACACCCCCCCCCAACAAACCATTAGAATCATTGATGCTGATTTATGGGCGACGGTGTGAGGAGAGGGACATTTCACAATGTGGCGATTACACACCAAGAACTAGTCACTTTGATGGCGTGAGCCTCAACAGGTTTACATGGTAACGTGAGGCGGCTGCACCTTTAAAAAAAAGTCTTTTGTCTATGAGGAGGTAATACAATTCAGATCAGGTTATGTAATAATTGAGCAATGTGAGTGACGCAATAGTGATGTCACATTACAGACATTCTTGTCCATGATGGACACCTTTGATTTGGACACATTTTTTAAATACAAACGTTGACTTTCACCTTTTCCACATTGAAACAGAAAGTTTATGTGAGTATAAATGATGTTGAAATATGAATGTATAGATCTATAGATGTACGTTCTGATCATTCTGAATTCTGTTTCTAAGACGGACACGTGTGCGTACATATGTCCAACATTTTTGCTTTAATCAAATGATGGATTGTTTTAATGCACCAAATGTTCCCATGTGTTTTATATACAACTGTATTTCTTTATGTAGCTTTTTATGTAACTTCATGTAAATGAGCTGCTGGACATGATCATTTCCTGGGTGGGGTGCGTTAAGAATCTCTACTCACCCCAAGTACAGACAATACTGATTTTTAAATACACTAAAATACACTCTTCGTGTTTACATCTGAGATGGGTCCTCTCTATGGAGGCCGCCATCTTGAACCACCATGTTTTTTGCGAGAAGTCCAAAATGGACAAACCACGGGGCTTTTGAGGTTCACTGATGATTGACAGCCGCTCCGGGCTCTCAAACCGGTTTGGAAGGGAGGTGCCACCCTTTCACCTCTACATGTCACTTGGTCCTAACACACTGTGCCTTTCACTGATCCGCTCGCTGTGTGTTTCGGTGCGAGTCTCTCACCTCGATGGTTGGATCATATTCGTCTACGAAGTGGTTCTGGATGAGTTGAATGGTGAGAGCGCTCTTCCCCACGCCTCCTGCCCCCACCACCACCAGCTTATACTCGGTCATACCTGGAGGTGGGAGGGAGCCAACGGGTTAAAATAAAGACCGGGCAGGAAACAGCAAAGTGACCGTTAAAGCACCTGGAAGCTGCCGGGTTGTATTTTTTTTTTTAACTCTTCCCCCTCGGCTCTGACACACGACCCAGACACTGACCCAGATTTATGAGAAGTGTCCGCAGACGTTACTTCGTGTTCTCTATCGTCACTCAGTGAAAGTAAAAGTAGTGTTTACGAGTCCTTACCTTAGTGTCGGGGTTGCAAACGGTCTGTGAGATGAGACGTTAACACACTATGCGACGGGAATGCAACTGATTAGCTTGCTACATCACGTTAGCATGACACGATTTCCTTATTCAAATCACTTGTGGAATCACTTCGCCAACAGTCCGCAACTTCTCTTCCGGGTTACAATCTAGTCACTGACCGAGGAGATGAATTGTTCCTGTCGTTGTTTGCAAACAGATAACTTTAAATCACGGATTAATTTGTCGCCTGGGACCATCCGAGATCCTATTTGGTCTCCATTGTGATTCATTGTAAAGGAAGGCAGATTTCAGGCTAATCCCCTCCTCGGGCAGCCAATGAGAAGTCGGCAAGAAGACTGACGTTGCGATGGCCCAATCAAAATCGAGGTGTTATTCTGACCCTACAAACGGGCGTGGCGTCAAAGTCAACATTGTTTCCTCTGATATATAAACGGAGGATAATAATAGTTAAAAAAATATCCAATGCAA
>JAFBJT010111987.1:17151-31954 GCA_016785325.1 Chascanopsetta lugubris | reverse complement strand
ATAATAATAATAATAATAATAGAAAACAATAACAATAATGTGCTGTTCAACATCAAATCATAAGATTAAATATAAATTAAACAAATCCATAAAAATAACTACGTGGAAAAAGAATGTGGGGAAATGAAGAAATATTGCTCATAAAAATGTCAGAGGGGAAAAATAGGGGGGAAAATCAGGTCATGAAAACTCGAGTTTATTACCAGTAAATTCTTATTGGACTTTTGTCAGTTTGTTTGCATTCTACTTAGCCTCACTGCAGGGCTCATAAAACATAAGTGTTGGTGAGGTAACAGTGAAAGAATGAGACACAACAACAAATTAAGGAGTAGAGCAGAAATAGTGCATGTAAGGAGAAGGATCCTGAATCCTGAAGATACAATCCAGCGAGGCAGCAACTTAAAGACCATGTGCTGAGACTGTTTCACCATCAACTACTGGATCCGACATCAAACATGAATTCTGACATTTATGAATCACTCTTTTGGCTCCTGGATGAAATAGTTCCCGGGAACTTTTCAGTAATCAGATCCAAAAATAGGAACCGCTCCCCATTAAAAGGTTTCATTAATGTCTCCTCCAAAAGTTATAAAACTACTGGAATTTAAAAAGATTGGCCACAAGAAAAAAATATTTTCTTACACAACTGTTGAGGACAACTCCCTTGATATAATCATATAACTTCAATTGAGTTCAAGTTGCCTCTTGTTCAGCGTTTTTATTAGTATTATCTTTACTTTACCATCACTACAAATGATATATGTTATGTAAAAATGTGTTGAATGAATGTTATTCATGAGTCAGTTGCATACATTCATGGAGCAGGTCCTTATTTCATAAATAGACGTCCATGCTGAAGAACACTGAACAGCATCAATAACACGCCATCTGACTGTCTGACGGCTTGTGGCTGCCAGCTCTCTGTCCAGACACAGACCAATGTAAGGTGATGATGCTCAGAGGGCTGGTAAATCTCTGTGGAGATGTTGAAATTCACTCTAAGTGAGCAGAGAATACTTTAAGTTGAGTACCAGACATCGACCAGGAAATGTTTCCAGGGGTAAACACTGTCCCAGCTCCTCCTCTCCAACATTCTCCAGCAGATGGAATTCAGGGTCACGGGGCATTTAGCACCAATTAAATCAAAATGAAGAGTAATTGAAATCACTGGCACGGCAGTGAGGAGGTTTACCCGACTTACTGAGAGCGAGTTGCTGATAGATGAGATCCACTTCTCCAGCACAGACTGGTGATGTTGGTGTGTGCCAGCTGGAATCAGGATTTTCTCCCCCAAGGTGCAGGAACGATCCATTTCAGACATTTTTTACATTTGGCTCAGCTGATACAGAGGGAGTCAGAGAGACGTCTCATCATAGTATCGTATCGCATCATAACTCCGAATGTGGAGACTCAAGCAATAAAAAAGTGTTCTAAAGCATAACCATGCAATTTGAATATACAGTGATCTCACAATAATGTCTGATTTGTAACTTTTGTTTGCCCACATCTCTTACAAACCAAAACAATAAACATCAATCACATCATTCAGTGGGATGGTGGCAGCAGGGGGACACTCCCCCTGTCTAGTTACGTCTGGCCCCTGCACGACTTCACTTAACTTCTATAACAGTGGTGGATGAGGACACACCCCTTTGCTTTGCCTCTTGACAAAAGACAACTTCTCACCTCTGCTGGTATTTGTTTCTCACACTCTGGACTCGTCCGTCCCTCAGGCTCTGACTCTGTGTGTCCACAGGAGGACGTCTACATCTCCTCTCCGCAACCGGTGACTGTGTGTGATGATGGGTGTGGGGGCCCGAGCTGCAGCTCTGTCTCTGTTCCTGCTGCTGCAGCAGCAGCTGCTCACTGTCTCAGCTGAGGGAACCGGTAAGTACTGGCTCCTCACCATGCATGTCCCTCTGCAGAGCGGTGCCCACAGTGTGCATCTGTGCACACATCCAGACTTGATCAATATGCATTGTGAGGACTCTTCTCTCAATTTATGATTGAATGGTGCATTGTCAACGAGTATCTACTTCATTATACTGGACAAGCTCTCTGCTTGTTTACAGTCTGTTCTTTCACTGTGAGGATCATTTTGTATCTCAGATACTCACATTTACATATTTCACTACTAATTGATTACCAACTGATTTCAGTTTTTGACAGTGTTATCTGTGCTATTTGCTGCTTTAAACGTGCAACGTGTGAGATTTTTTCCATTTCGATTGAGCAGAAATGGAAAATTAAATTCATATATGATTCTATAATCACTTGAATTAACTAGTCGATGTCTTCATTACCCCAGAATGAGCCTTTTGTATACAAGGAGCTGGTCCCCTCTATGGAGGAGAAAACCCAGCATAGCGAGACTGGACACCTGCATGCACTCCCACCTCTAGATGTCACTACATCCTATATATGGTGCCATGAACACTGTAATATTCCCCACTATATGACGAATATAACAGATCTAATCTAATCTTATCTCATCTTATCTCTTGAAAGGAATCTCTGAAGATGTATTTGCATAAAATTTGACTTCCTATGTGGTTTTAAACTCAGTGGGTACAAGCTGAGCCAAATCAGGCCGATCTCAGCGGTGAAATAACAACTGAAAGAGTCCATGTGCTCAACCTTGATTTCCCTGGAATCTACGCGCAAACTTTTTCCACATAATTTCCTGTCACTTCATATTACTCCTGAACTCAGCTAATGGCTGTGTGTGTGTGTGTGAGAGAGAGTGTGTGAGTGTGTCGAGTGCTTGTTCCCATGCGTGCGTGTGAGTGTGAGACTGTTCCAATGGAAAGAGTTTGCTTGGGCTCCTCTCTGCTGCTCTGCAGCTCCATCCACCACTTCATTAAACACAGCCGGATACAAACATGAGCAGCACATGCGGACACACTCGCAGATGCGCTGTCACACAGAATAAAGTGGCACAGGACTCAGCAGCAGCTGTGTGCGGAACGCACAGTGCACATGACGGCCAGTTCACAAAGTCTCCTCTCTTAGCAACGGGAGAAAGACCTGCCCGCAGCTCTGATAGCGAGGAGGTGTTTTCAGTTGTTGTGCAGAAGATGCCACGCCCCTGAATGAATGTTTTCTATTGAACAATCCTTTCTCCTGTGTCAGTCTACGACCTGCTGGACTCTCCAGACTGCCTGCCAGAACTGCTCCAGGGGAAGCTGAAGAGTGAAGGGCAGAATGAGGCTTTCCTGCTCGCTTCCTTCAGGCTCAACAACAGGGCTCCCACCTCCCTCTTCAGCTTCATCAACCCCAAGGACAACAGCAAGTACCTGGATGTCAGTGTGCAGGCCAAACCCAGCAAAGGTACGTTAACATGTTCAATGCAAAAGCACAACACTATCAATGAAACGCTCACTGTACGGTGGCCAGTATAACATGTGCCTCAAGGCTGACGTGTGCCCTCAGTGGACAAATTACAAATAGCAGTGAGTTTGATTGAAAATTGGCCGGTGATTTCCAAACAGCTCGTGGTCCCGATTGGACCCTCTGGCGGGCTGGTTTTGGCCCCGCGGGTCGTATGTCTGACACCCCTGCTCTTAACCCTGAAAACTCCAGCAGATCAGCAGTTTCTGAAATAATCACCAAGTCACCGAAATCCCATTTGCTTCCCGTTCTGAGGCACAGTTTAAACTCACACCTACATAAACGAGAACCCCTGAACCCACTGTAGACGAAATGTAAAAAACTCCTTCAGGTTCAAGTCACGTTGTCATCGAGCAAAAATCCTTTGCCTCCACGCCACCAAAGTCGCCATCTTTCCTCTACCGTCGACTCTCTCCCCATATCCAGTCACCATTCGTTACCTGAGGACCGACGGCCGATTTGCCACCACCAGTTTCAACCACGGCCCCCTGGCGGACGGCAGACTCCACCACGTGATGCTCTACGCCAGAGGCCTGCAGCGTGGAACCCCTCGCCTCAGCGTCTACGTAGACTGCACACTGGCGCACTCCGTGGATGACGTGCCGGCCGCGTTCGGCTCGCTGCCCGCTGCCCCCAACAAGGTGGCCATGAGGACGCTGCAGGCCAGTGGACAGGTGAAGGCGACGTGGAGTCACTGCGCGGACGCAGAGTAAAGCCGGTGCATGGCGGCGGTGTGATGTGCGTGCGACTTTGAACCCTTGTGTTCTTCAATCAGGATCAACTGACCGACTTGAAGCTGGTGACGGGAGACACCATCGAAAACGTGGCCACTCTGCAGGACTGCGCCGTGGATCACAGTGAACCTGTGCGGGTCAACCTGCTGGGTGAGAGCTTTTTACGCGGTGTGAGAGATTTAGTGACACCCAGTGGTGAGATTGCGTGGCGGGGGTTAAATGGCTCTCGGCTCACGAGAATGTCAAAAAGCTGTTTCGTTTGTCCTTTCTGAGCTACTGTAAAAACGGGATGGTCCAAGATGGAGGCCTCATTGGAGATGAGCCACTGCTGCTTTTATTCATAATCAATATCTGAACTAATTCTACCCTCAATCTTTCACACTTGACCTTTAACTTTTTATCACCTGTTGGCAGTTTGACTCGTTAGCATGGAGGACAGAAGTTTTGGGACCATATATTTTCTATTCCTTTACAGGTGCAGTGTGTAGGATTTGGTGACACCTAGAGGTGAAGTTGCATGTTGTGTCCATCACCTCACCCTCACCCAGCATGCAGGAGAACCTACGGTCGACTTCAGTTGTCATTAAAACTGAAAAGATGTATAGCACGTCCACTCTGGGCTACTGTAAAAAAAAATACAAAAATGGCGGCCCTCGTAGAGAGGACCCGCTCCTCAAGTAAACATACACGGATTTAAGGGTGATGGATTAGAATCAAAACAGTTAGATGATTATACATTCATGACAATGTCAGCATGTCATTGTTTGGCAATATTTCTAGAAGTGACAAAAATGCAGCAGTGAGTTCCGAGCGTTGCTGCATTTTCAGATTTCCGGACAGGCGGCGGCGGGTCGGCCAACCAGGCCACCATGGAGGAGCTGAAGAGCATGTTGACCGAGCTGAAGGAGATGCTCCTCAAACAGGTACAACCTCAAAAATGTGAGCCGTGGGTGTGAGACATGGTTTTGATTAGTGATGTGCGCTGAGTCAAAAATGTGGTCTGTTACGACACCTCAGTAAATCACAGACGGACGTTTCTCTGGGCGGCAGACAGAAGAGGATCATGTCTGATGATCAACAACACAAAAGAGGATTTCTTGGGATTGTCCGACAGAAGTCAGAGACCGTAAAACTCTTTTATGTCAGAGAGCTCCTCCGCAGCAGCCACATGTTTTATAGCTTTCATCTTAATCTAATTCAGATCGTCAGCGAACGCTATTCTTTCCGCTCCGTCGATGAGCTCCATGTTGTTTACACGTATTTACCGTTTTATGTGATGTTTTGTTTTGACGTGTCTTTCCTCCGTTTGTTTCTGCTTAAGATTAAAGAGACGACCTTTCTGAGGAACACCATCGCCGAGTGTCTCCCCTGTGGTAAGAACCATAATACCTCTCGTGTTTTGGGACCATGCCACGTTGACACGCTGACATTCCATCGACCTGTGGGCGCGCACCTGTGTGCCGGCAGGTCTCGGCGGCTCTCCGACCACCAGCCGTCCGGCTCCGGTTCCGGGACAGTTCGTCATGCAGCCTCCGCATCAGGTTCAGTGTTTGCCTGGAACCTGTTTCAGGGAGGACATGTGCATCCAGACAGAGTCAGGGGACTTCCACTGTGCGCCCTGTCCCGACGGATACACAGGAGACGGGGTGCACTGTGATGACGTCGATGAGGTGAAGCGCATAACGTCTGTTCACCGTGTTCAGTGTTTGTCCATTCTGAGCTTCTGTGAAAAAAAAAAACAGAAAAAAAACATGGCTGCCTCTGTAAAAATGACATGCGCACGGTGTAAAATGTAAAACGAAAAACAATATAATTGTTCTATCGTCATTATAATCACATTATTATTTGATTTCTTGTGACCTCATGCAAATAACATTAAACAACACAAACAATGGAAATACCCCAAATGAAATAGTATTGCATTTCACCATAGAGCAGTTGTTCTGCGTTGTCGTGTATTGATGTTCTCTTGTGTGTTCAGTGCACGTTTGAGCCCTGTTTCCCTGGCGTGCGCTGTGTGAACACTGCTCCTGGTTTCCTCTGTGAGAAGTGTCCCATGGGTTACACTGGGCCAGAGATCAATGGAGTGGGCGTGTCCTACGCTAAATCCAAAAAACAGGTACAGCAATGGAAACAGAACCAGCGCGCCGTCCTGTCTTTTGATCCGTCTGTGCTGTTGCTCATAATCTACCCGCCCGCCATCTTTGCGCCTGTTCCTCCCAGGTGTGTGAGGACATAGACGAGTGTCAGAGTCCGCCCGACAACGGCGGCTGCACCCCCAACTCCCAGTGTCACAACACTGTGGTAAGACCCTTGAAAGTGCCGCGTTTGCCGTCATCGCGCTCTTCTGCAGCCGATGCGCCCTGACTCTGACCGCACTGTCCTCATCAGGGCTCCTTCAGCTGTGGCGAGTGTAACACCGGGTTCACAGGCGACCAGGACAAAGGCTGCGTCGGCACCAGACTCTGCCCCAATGGCAGACCCAACCCCTGTGACCCCAACGCCGAGTGCGTGGTGGAGCGGGACGGCAGCCTCGGCTGCGTGGTAAGTCCACGGTGAGGCCTCTACTCTGCGCGTTGTTCACACCGTGTCATGCGACCACCCGTCTGTGTCTGCCGCCGTTCAGTGTGGCGTGGGCTGGGCAGGCAACGGCTACGTCTGCGGAAAGGACACGGACATCGACGCCTATCCTGACGTCAGGCTCAAGTGCAGAGACAACCACTGTAGGCAGGTAGTCATTCCTACAGCCTCCGCCCTTCCATGCACTCCACGCACTGTGGTCTTCACATTTAACACTGTGTGTGTGCGCGCGCGTGTGCGCGCGTGTGTGTGTGTGTGTTTCCAGGACAACTGTGTGTTTGTGCCAAACTCTGGCCAGGATGATGCTGACAGAGACGGGCTGGGAGACGCCTGCGATGATGATGCAGACAGCGATGGCATCATCAACATAGAAGTAGGTGAACTGGCAACAGTACTTGCAATAGTAGCAGTTTCATTCTCACTCTTGACCTTTGCATGTGCCGACTCTACTGTCTGCATGTGTGGCGGAGATCATGGGAAGAGTTCATATTATTGCCTTCACACTGGTGCATGTGTGCTGGAAATGACCCGTGAAACCACAGTGCCGATTATGATGTCATTTGGAGATCTGTCGTGATTGGCACATGTTTACATGATTAGATTCACTCCAGATTGAATGATAACCGAGAGTAAACGTAGCAGCATCGAGGTGTTCCTCACAAAAAATGCGAGGGAAGGGTGAGGAGTTGGGTATTCAGGCGCCACATCTAGTCTAAACGCCAACAGATGTCTCTCAATCCTACACACTGCACCTTTAACATGTCTATAAAGAGCATCCGCTGTGTAAATCATGTTTGCATCCTAAGCAAATGAAAAAGGACGGCCCTCACAATCAATAAGAAGTCCCCCTGGTGTCTGTACTAGGATAACTGCTGGCTCGTTCCCAATGTGGACCAGAGGAACAGTGACAAGGATCTCCATGGCGACGCGTGTGACAACTGCAGAACCGTGGAGAATCCCAAACAGACTGACACAGACCAGGACGGGCTGGGGGATGAGTGTGATGAAGACATAGATGGAGACAGTAAGTGCTTGATTTAATATATTTAACAGGGACATTTATGTGTGTGTGTGCGCGCGTGTGTGTGTGTGCGTGCGCAGCATTCAATAACTGGCCACAGAGGCTGAATGAAGTCGGACAGTCTGCACTATTAAAGGGATAATAACAGGCACCATTAGTGCTTTTTTTACGAGATCAATTAGTGAGCGTATCCAGGAGGTTCATCCAAACGTCAGCCTGTCTGGATCAAACTGTCCAGACCTTCACCACTGGCAGCACTCTCACATCCTCCTCGTCTCCTCTGCGCATCTGTTTCCAGTTCACGTCCTCTGCCAGTCAGATCACTGACTGACGGGAGGAGAACTCCAGCGTGAAAAGTCAAAAAGAAAAGTGTGACAAATGTAGAACTGTCCCGAGTGGATCCTCGAGTGTTGTTTCACACTGCGTCTCCCACAGACCTGATCTCTCACTCCCTCCACTGGAGACACGCTCGAGTGTTTACCTCCATCGCCTTTTTAGACTCTGTTCTGCTGCTGCTGCTGCTGCTGCTGCTGCTGCTGCTGCTGCTGCTCACTGGGGTTGGCCCAGCTCCAGCCCCTCCATCGTTTGGTTATGTCTTTAACTCTCAGGCCTGGATTGTTCAGCGCTGGGTCATGTCTGTCTCCTCTCAAAAGCATTTTTCCATGGTGAGCCTGTGCCAGGCATGAAGGCCGCTGGAAACTATTTCACCTTGCGCTCATACAAACACTGCCATCTGCTGAGCGCTCCCACAGACTGTGTCTCATGTCAGGCTCACTTTTCATTTCCAGCTTTTCCTGTCCACGCTTTCGCACATTCGGCCCAAATTAAAGGTGCGATGTAAAAAGTAGTTCGAGGAAGTTATTTCCATTCATGTCTGTCATCAGTTGAATATATGACTTGTTGGTTTTCGTTGCTGTAGAGCTGGGGTGTCAAACTCATTTTAGCTTATGGGTCACATGCATCTCAATTTAACCTGAAGTGAGCCGGACTGTCAAACTCTTAGCTCAAGCATAGACACACACTCCTCACCCCTCCTCTTCTTCTCTCCAACCCACCAATTCCAAGTGGCATGGGTCCCCCCTGGTTTTCTGGCATAGTAAGTGCAGGTCATTTAACCAACATCTTCCCTGTAATTTCCGCGGGCCAGATCGGACCCCCTGGTGGGCCGGTTCTGGCCCGTGGGCTGTAAGTTTGATACCGCTGCTCCAAAATGAGCCCCTCATATTTCCACCAGGAGAGGGTCCACCGTGTTGCACCATCATGTTCAATACTGCGGCCTAGAGCGGATTCACTGAACTCCTTTCGAGTTGTAATAAAAAGGTTCTGATTCATGCTTCCACCTCTAGATGTCACTAACTCTGTACCCGAATTGTCGGTTGTTTGTTTTCAGACTTGAAAAATATTCTCGACAACTGCCCACACGTCCCCAACCCAGACCAGATGGACAGAGACGGTGACGGGGTGGGAGACGCCTGCGACAGCTGTCCTGACATGCCCAACGCCAACCAGGTGACAGACCGGTCCTCCAAACACCAACTGTCCCATCGTGAAGCCACATTTGGATTCACTCCACTTTTCAGATTTTCACTTGGATCAGCGTCAAACTGGACAACGTCAAACTCCTAAACATGTTTCATCAGGATTCATAAACTGCTCTCTGAGAAACCTTTGCCGCCGTAGCATCTCCCAACAACAGTGTCTGTTTTGTTTGCCTGCAGTTGGACTCAGACGATGACCTCATCGGAGACAGCTGTGACGACAACATCGACAGGTAGAGGCCCCTGACCACCTGTGACGTGGAATGTATTTCTTTGACCACGTTTTGTTATTGTCTCACCTGTCCTGCTCTGACTTGTGTGTGTCAGTGACGGAGACGGACACCAGAACTCTAACGACAACTGTCCCACGGTCATCAACTCCAATCAGTTGGACACGGACAAGGACGGAAAGGTCTCAAATTGTCTTTTTCCTCAGGTTTTGGTTTTCATGTGTGACGTACGGGTGCCTCAGCGATCAGAGCGGTTGTCCTCCAACCAGAGGGTCGGCAGTTCAATTCCATTTTTTTCCCATCATCATCATCATCATCATCATCCCACAACATATTGAATCTCAGACTGTGCTGCACATAGATGTATGTTCTAACCTTCACCCGTTCACTCATACATCTGCGTGGAGCACACGTCAGCGTGAGGCATGGGGACGGGGATCCAACCGGCAACCTCGCGGTTCGAGGATGACCACTCTATCCCCAGAGTGTGACCATCTGTGTTTTGTCAGGGAGATGAATGTGACGATGATGACGATAACGATGGCGTCCCAGATGAAGAGGACAACTGCAGACTAGTTCCCAACCCGGACCAAAGGGACACAGACGGTGAGCCTGGTTTGCGTGTGTGCCACATGTGCGCTGGAGCTCCCTGCTGTGTTTGGGTCCTGAGCCGTGGCCTCGTCCCTCACAGATGACGGGACCGGAGACGCCTGCGCAGGAGACTTTGACAAGGACAACATCATCGACATCATCGACCACTGTCCCGAGAACGCCGAGATCACGCTGACGGACTTCAGAGCCTATCAGACGGTCGTGCTGGACCCGGAGGGCGACTCTCAGATTGACCCCAACTGGATGGTCCTCAACCAGGTGAATCCCGGCCTCCATCTCCGTGGAGTCCAGTCCCCAATATGTAGAATAATCAATGCAGCTAAACTGAACGAACTCTGTCTCAGGGAATGGAAATAGTCCAGACCATGAACTCTGACCCTGGCCTGGCTGTAGGTGCGTAGCGTCGCCCCCACTCTTCAGATGGTCTCCCACTCTCTTCACTGTGCTCCTCCCCTATGTCCAGCATTGCCCTGTCCCTCTCCTCCTCCGTCCACGTCCACAGGGTACACGGCGTTCAGCGGGGTCGACTTCGAGGGAACGTTCCACGTGAACACTCAGACCGACGACGACTACACCGGTTTCATTTTTGGCTACCAGGACTCCTCCTCCTTCTACGTGGTGATGTGGAAACAGACGGAACAAACCTACTGGCAGTCTGCGCCCTTCAGAGCTGTCGCCGAGCCGGGAATCCAACTCAAGGTCTCCATGTGTGTGTGTGTGTGTGTGTGTGTGTGATATTCATCACCTCTCATCAAGGTCGGTTATTCCCATCCCTCGTCTCTTTGGTGACTCCTTTAGATGGTGAAGTCAAAGACAGGTCCAGGTGAGATGCTGAGGAACTCCCTCTGGCACACGGGGGACACCCCCGACCAGGTCCGCCTGCTGTGGAAGGACCCCCGGAACGTGGGCTGGAAGGACAAAGTCTCATACCGCTGGTTCCTGCAGCACAGACCACAGATCGGATACATCAGGTACACAGTCAGCACAACTCCCAACAGTTAGACCCGAACCCTGAGCCATCAACATTTGCCCTGAGTCATCGATCCACCCACACATCCATCCATCCATCCACCCATCCATCCATCCATCCACCCATCCATCCATCCACCCACCCATCCACCCATCCACCCATCCATCCATCCATCCATCCACCCATGAATGAACTGGTCTCTCTCCATGCTTCATGCACCAGGGCTCGTTTCTTTGAGGGCTCAGACCCGGTGGCCGACACCGGCGTCATCATCGACACCAGTATGAGAGGAGGCAGACTGGGAGTCTTCTGCTTCTCCCAGGAAAACATCATCTGGTCCAATCTGAAGTACCGATGCAACGGTGAGTGACCCGCGGTCTGAAGGAATCCCCCAGCAGCTGCTTCAGGTGGCGCTCACGAGTTTCTCTCCCCCTCTCGCCTCTGTAGACACGATTCCTCACGATTATGCCGATGTCAGCGCTCAGAGCACAGAGTGAAGCCGCAGAGGGATGTGATGTCATCAGGGAGAGACGAGTGGAGCTCTGCAGAGAACATGGGAGAACATGAGCCGGGCTGCAGAACCGAGGAAAAGACATAGACACACGTGGTGATTAAACCTTTTCATTACGCAGTCTAAATGCAGGGCATTATATATTTTACTTTAATTTAGCGTGATGTCACTAAATACAGTGTATTCTTACATTAATCATCAGGCATTTCTGCAAATGGTTTTAAAATATCACCTTCACTTTTATCTGCATTCTATGAGGCCATTCCATATTTGGAAACTAGCTCAATAAAACTGCTATCACAAAAAATCACAACAATTTGTACATGTTTTATGCTTTTTAGGGGAGGGATCAAATGTATGGCGGTGATTAATAATGTTTAATGGGTAAAATCCTGCATACTACACCTTTCAGTAAACAAATCAAACATACTGTATAGAGTAATAAAACAAAATCTGGGTCACTTCTGAAAAGTATTGATGATGAATGTAAGATACAAGATTGTCTTCACAGGAAACTCGTTCCTTCGGAGTTTAATTGTTGGGGAAACAATTAGACAAAACATCTTGGTTGGTTTATTTGTGATGAGTGAGGAACATGAAGGACTTTCAGATTATCAATACATTGTTTTGTTTTTTTGATACCATACAAATAAAATCACATCACATAGATAACAAACATGTGAACGTCTTTGTCTAAATTTGAACTTTGCAATAAACTCAACATCCAGTGTTGAATAACGCACCAGAACAACCACTCAGGATAAAGCTCATCCTGACCACCAATACATATGAGCTGTGTGGAACGACACGAGGCCGCAAACCTTCAGGACCGAGCAGGAAACATCGACATGTCCTTTGTGTCTCTCTGTCTCTGTAATGGAACAATAAGACAGAGTCCTTTGTTGTTTTCTGAATCTACCTTTGGCAAATATTCCCGCTCTCTGTCGCTGCCGTTCTCCCGCAGAGGCGGCACTGCACCGACGCCACTCTTCCATAAGGCAGGTTGATATGAGGAGCTCTGCCCTGTACAACAATGACTGCAGATGTTGTAACGCACGACGTCATGGGTTTTCTTAAGAAACGATTTGGCTCAAAGGGAGCGCCGACAAAAAAAACAAAGATTTATCCTAATAGTCTAAGTGGAGTAGTCACAACAACGTCTGACTGCTACTGAAAAAGAGCTTGTTCTGTTGCATAGAAAACGTCTACAAAAGGGGGCGGATATAACAAAGCAGTAACACAACACAGCTGACACGTGAGCCTGAGAGATGAGCTTTTCAACCGAGTCTGAGGCAAATCCAATTCACCTTTACAACAACAATCCCTCTTGGATTTCTCAATACTTGAATAAATACACTTTCACTTGTAAAATCTCTCTTCTTGACATTTGTCCCCAAACGTCGCTACAACTTTATGATTCATCGGCTGAAAGTAAAAAACAAAACAAAGAATCATAGTAAAACTGGCACAAACTTCAGACACTTACAAAACGCAAACTTCAGGTGTGAAATGACCTGAGGATCAAGAGGAAGTGCCTTCATCTGAATGTAGGTCACTTCCTGTGATTCTTCAGGTCATTGCAAACCTGTTAGTAACAGTACAAAACTTCAAGAGTCATGGTAGTAAAGAATTTTTTAAAATTACCCTCAAGGTATTAACAGCTTAAAATTGTCAGACAACAAAAAAAGTAGAGCACTAGCATAAAAACAAAAGGCAACAGATAATCCTCCATTTCCAACGCTGAGAGTAGTGAGGAGTTGTGTTTGGGGGATTGTGGTGGTCCCTTGGCTCAGCGTGGGAGTTTGACGTGGTCTTTCCCCCGTATCCCGACAATCAAGAGGAGATGGACGCTCGTGGTGTGATCCTACGCCTCAAAGCGCTTGGGGCAGACCATCGGAGCCACGAGGGTCCACAGGTAGAGGACCAGACAGACCCAGCAGGAGGCCATCTTGATCCAGAACACGGACCAGCTGCCGTCCAGCAGCTTCTCGATCTCATGGTTGTCATAACTGCAAGAGAGGCGCAGAGGTGGTTGCTTTTATCTGAACATTAACTAACAATGATGCAACTCTAACCCAAAGTGCTGCTGACAACCTGCATCAACAGGTCAAAAGATGACTCCATGCGACTGTTTTTACATCCACCCATTCACACATGTTCACAGGGTGCAATCCGACACTTTGATCCAAAGCAACTGGTTGTGGATGAAGAAGCAGAGAATTTCACCCACAACCTCGTGCATTCAGAGCGCATGCTCTCCCACTAAGCCACACCCACCCCCTGTCCCACCACATTTACGCTCTGTCAGCATTTTAGGTTCAACGTCGTCCCTGAACACTTGGACAGAGGGGGGTGGTGGAGATAGGGATTGAACCGTCAACCCTCTGGTTAGCAGGCGACCTGAGCCACAGTTTTCTGTGATGAAAGAGCGCCCCCTCTGCTGCAGGATTACTCACCAGACACACCTGCTACATACACTCAACATCCACACAACCCGCTCAAGGACAGGACAACATGGAGGAGCAGAAGGAGAGGTTTTCACGGGACATTTTTCACGCCAGGCGTTTGGATCCCCATGTAAGTTCCCAGTATTTACGGTTGGGAGTCATGGAGGTAAGAGTGACTTACTGAAACCAGTTAGTGACGGTCATCATGACGTAAAGGGAACCCAGGAAGAAGACGGCGTGGAAGTAGGAGTAGCTGTAGATGGTCGCCTCTCTCTCGTCATACACCACATTCTGTCCTCCGCCGGTCTTCTCCTCATCGTACTCGTCTGAAAACACACATTTGGGTTTGGAGAAACCACAGTATAAATCTAGAGTCATTCATGCTAATGACTGAACACGTGTTTGCCAAACGTTCTCCCTAAATACTTAGAGGGGATACGGTTCATACGGTTTCATTTCCCAACACGCCACTGTGTTTTACGTCCAGCAGGTGGCAGTGTGAGCCTGCCACATTCATACCTCCTCACCGGGCCCATTTCACTGTGTCACACTAACCTCCTAGTAACAGTGACATCATCTGTGTTTGCTGACCAATACTTTCTCACCATCCTCAATCAGGCTGAGGAATAGCAATGAGTGGAGCCCCTTTGTGTGCAAACACAACAACACAGGGCATATGTACACACACACACTGAATGGACTGTGAGAGGGGAGGCGGGAGGAGGGGGAGAGAGAGAGGGGGGGGGGGGGGGCTTGCTCCCCCTGGTTCC
>JAFBJT010111986.1:19810-45956 GCA_016785325.1 Chascanopsetta lugubris | reverse complement strand
GAGTTTAAGGGTGTTCTCCTGGAGCAGAAACACTCACAGGAAGAAGAAGAAGAAGAAGAAGAAGAAGAGGAGAAGATAATTCAGAAACTCTTCGTAAACTCTCCTGGATATAAAAGGGAGCAGGTGGATCAGACATGTCCTCCCGGTTCTACGAGCTGTCTGCGCGGCTGCTGTCAGGAGAAGAGCTGAAGTTCTCGTCTCTTCGTGGTAAAGTTGTTCTCATAGAAAATGTGGCGTCTCTCTGAGGAACCACCTCCAGGGATTACACCCAGATGAACGAGCTGCACGAGCGCTTCTCCGCTCAGGGGCTCGTTATCCTGGGGGCGCCCTGCAACCAGTTCGGCCACCAGGTGCGATTCTTTACCACCATCATTATTATTATTATTAGCATCATTATTCTTCTTATTCTTATTCTTATCTTTATTATTATTATTATTATTATTTTATTAGCATCCTTATTATTGTTGTTATTAATATTATCATTATTGTTATTGTTATTATTGTTGTTGTTGTTGTTGTCATTATTACTTTTTCTTCATTTTCTTTCTTCTTCTTAATAAACATTAAAGGTGCAGTGTTCAAGATTTAGGTGAAATGATTCAGTTTGGCAGAAATGGAATATAAATCATATATAAATAAACACCAAACACCAACTGAACCTTTAAGGTGTCTTTTGATATATTTTATTTGGTGATTTGTAACCATGGAAACTTCACCTCAACCATTTCCTCCTGAATCGGAGGTGCACTTTACCCCGTTCCCTGCACATTGGACCTTTTTAATGGTTGTACAAACATTATAAAATTATATTAGAGTTTATAAATGATGTCATCAAAGCTGAGACAGGAAGTGAGAGGGGCAGCTTTTTTCTGTTGAAGAGGACAAAACAAATAAAGGAGAGTGAACTGTAACAAAGGGACTCAAGAGTTCAGCTGCAGACTCAGTCACACGACGCACCAGACTTTTTGTTGACTCTTCTGTTTGTGGACTCTCTTGAATCCAATCCTCTGATCAAACAGGAAAACTGTAAGAACGAAGAAATCCTCTCGTCCCTGAAGTTCGTCCGTCCAGGAAACGGCTTCGAGCCGAAGTTCCAGCTCCTGGAGAAGCTGGAGGTGAACGGGAAGGACGCTCACCCTCTGTTCGTCTTCCTGAGGGAGACGCTCCCCGTCCCCAGCGACGAACCCTCCGTCCTCATGAACGACCCCAAGTGCATCATCTGGAGCCCGGTGTGCAGGAACGACGTGGCCTGGAACTTCGAGAAGTTCCTGATCGGGCCTGAGGGGGCGCCGTTCAAACGTTACAGCAGGAGGTTCCTCACCAGTGACATCGAGGACGACATCAAGAAGCTGCTGAGCAAAGCTCACTAACCTCCGGCCTGTCCACCTCCTTCATGTCCCTCCACAGCTCCTGTAGACCTCGTGTCCTCGATGTGTCTGTGTTCTGGTCTCTTACTAAATGAAGACCTCCTCTGAAACCCGCCCATGTGGGGGGCCCACGGGGGGGGGGGGGGGGTCTGATGTCATGTAACAGCCTGAAAATCTCAGAGTCTTTGAGGACACGTCAAACACAGCTGTGCTTTCAATGATTGACAGGAGCAATAAAGTTTTTCTTTGTCAAACCTCCTCATGACTCGTCACATTCTACTGTTTCACCTCAACACTCGACGAGGACCTTTAAAGGTGCAGTGTGAAGAATCTAATGACATCAGGTGGTGAGGTAGTGTACTGCAGCTAATGAGTGTTTGAAAGTCTGTGGGATTTAACGTATTTCAGCCACGTTTGATTTCAACATGTCCATGTTGAGTGCTCTTCCTCTGGGCCCCTCACACCCCTCTGCAGGTTAGGGTCATTTCTAATCATCATTAAAGCTCAGGCTGTTGTTTTTATTCTGGGCGAACATGGCGGCCTCTGGTGGAAAGAACCTGATCTACTTTCAGGTGACGCCGCCTTGAAGAGAAACACTAGAGATGGAAATACCTTGACCAAAATCTTACAGGCTGGACCTTTAATTCAGGAGCATCCTGGAGCCTGCACTGAAGTATGAGCAGGTCCGAGGTTCAGCACATGACTCAGTCAATCACAGGCTCCAGTTCTGACGACGGCACAAACAAACTGTTTGAATGAGAGAGAGAGAGAGAGAGAGAGAGAGGTGAAGCTTCTCTGTCCAAACCCTCCACACTGCACCTTTAAGAGTAAATACAACACTACTCACAACAAACCACCCGATGAGGCTTCCAGTCTTTATTATACTTTGAACTCAAATATCTCACTTTAAAAACAAATACTGTCGATGTTGGCAAGAAGATAAATATGAGGACACGTTTGTACACCTATTTAAAATAGTGCCACTATTTACATTTGTTTTGAATGAATGGATGTGATTGGACGAGGAGAGGAAAATGAGATCCAGTCTCATCGCAGATACGATGTAAAGCTTTTTTCTGGTCGAAGGCAGAAACGATGATCTGCAGCTCGACGCCGACGGCAAAGAGGGAACTTGGAGGCTGGAGGTTTCCTCACCCTTTACCGAGCAAAGTCCAGACTTTTTTCTTTCCTCTTCCACAGAAGGAAACGGATCCTGGACCCGTTCTGTTCCATCGTCACAGTCGGGTCACATGTCACAGCTGTGCTCGAATGACTGTCGATTCAATCGTGGATCTTTTACAAATTCAAAATCAAAGCTGCGATTTATTTCCAATCGGTCTGGTGACGAGACGACTGGACAAACGGCTCAAATGACAGCTTCTCCCGTCCTTCCTGCCTCTGATTTCATGTGTTCATCGTTCCTCATGTTCAAGCTCCATGAACAAAGCAGCACTTTTAAACTATTTTATTCAGCGTCACTCAGTGTGCTTTAAAGATATCAAAGAACATCGCCATGTCAATACAGAGCTGCATGAATGTACAAGACTACGAGGGACAAGCCGCAGCGTGAGCTAAAGTTCTGATCAGGCAGCGATTCAACTTAAAAGGTTTAAAAAGACACAATAAAATCAGATGGAAGTGGAGGACAGACCATAATGCTAAGGCCAAACCATACAATTCTGTCCTTATAGGTCTAGTGACACCAGAAGCAGGAGCGTAAAGAACTGCTGGAGAATTCAAAGCGCCTCCATGTTCTCGTCAGGTTGCAGGAATCAAAAGGCATCGAGATTTTTAAAAGAAAATGAAATAAAAATACAAATGTTGAACAGACTCCCGTCACACGTTCGAGGTCCAGGAGACAGACGAGCTCTGAATCGTTGAATTGAAAAACAAAACAAAGAAAGACGGCTGATCGGGAGCAGCTCCTCCTTCAGACCCAGATGTTGAAGAACCTGGAACCGATGATCCACAGGAGGTCAAAGGTCACAGGAGATGAATCCAGGCTCTCTGCTCCGGTCTCCTACGGTGATACTTTGTTTATACATCATAAATAACTCGGAACACTTTGGTTGAAAGAAGATGTGCATTTGGCTTTTTTCTTTTATATTTCTGGCCGAGACATTTGTTTATCTTTGCATTCCAGGGAACTTCTAACATTCTTTTCATCCAGTGAGGAAGAAAACGTTAAATCCAGGTATAATCCTCTTTGTTTCAGACTAGTAAAGTATGATGAGTAATCAGCAGGCCGCCCTCAGCGGGGGAGGAGCAAGTCTCTTGGGTCAATCTTCTGACAAGGCTGTTGACTCTAAGTTTGACAACATATGAAAAAAAAATGAAAATACAAGGGAAGGTTTGGGTTAATGACATGAAGTCCGTGGAGTCCTCCGTCACTAAACAGCCTCGTGTGCGTCCAAGTGTTTCTATTTGCCGTTTGCGTTTCAGTGCATGTCCCTTTTCCCGCCAGGGCTCCTCAGTTCGTGTCCATGTGGTCGTCGCCGGCTTCGGAGGCTCCGCCCAGCGAGGCCGAGGCCTGAGGTTTGGAGGCGGAGTCCTCGTCTCTGCGCTGATAGAAGAGCACGTAGGCGGCTTTCGTCTGCAGAGGGACGGGGACAGAGTTAGCAGACGGACCCAGACACCCGAGGACCATCGACGCCAACGACACTCACCACGATCTGGTCCTCGGAGGCTGCCGACACACTGCTGTCGTCGAAGTAGTACCACTTCCCGTCCACTTTATTCTTTCCAAAGGCCGTGTCTGCCAGACGGAGGAAATCAGAGTCAACAAGCAGCTCTTCGGGTCGTGTGTCCAACCAGGAAGTGAAACCGACTCTTATCAGATCGGTTTCACGTGAAGGAAGTCGGTTCCACAAAAGAACAATGAGCGTTTCATTAAACTTTAACCAGACACAGAGACGGCGCTGGAGCAGGAGCAGAAATCGGACGCCATTTTTTGGCATTCGCATATCAACAAGATTTCAAGATTCGAGGAAACAAGTTACAGAATTAACTCGTTAGTGAAATTGCTGAGTCGTGGTGAGTTGATGTCGTGGTGTTGCAGAGTGAAAAACAAGTCAAGGATGAAGTGAACTCACAGTGACCTCCTCCCATTCCTCCATAGTGATTGGACACAGCAATGAGGTCATAGACGTAGGGGTCGGCCTTCGGGTCGCACACAAACTCAGACATGTTCAGATCCCTGAGGAAAGGAATCAAAGACACCTCAGGAAGAATTGAATGATAAAACACCGTGGTAAAAGGTTTGGGATCAAAGACTGGACCTGAAGACAAAGTGTCACAGTGGGAACGGGATCCGGCTGATGATTGAGATGAGTTCTTGGTCAGCATGACTCAGCCTTTTTTAAATGTGCATTTAATGACGATTGCTCTACTTCCTTGTTTACCCTGAATCAACTTCCTCGACGTTGGTCAACAGTTGCTACACACAGAGACGAGAGTGACGCATGGAGCAACTTCTCCATTTTCACCTCATAAAGAGGAATTTGTTCTGAGGAAACTGAAAAACCAGTTTAACGAATCACACGGAGTTCAAAGGAGTTTCAGCCGCGGATCTTTGGAGCTCGGTGTCAGAGCTCGCACCGAGTCCGTTCCGCTTCAGAGACCACAGCTCCCTCTAGTGGAAACCTTCAGCTGACGCCACACTGACGCTGGGCTCAGGGTGAGATGTTGACTCGTACCTGATGGGAAAGTCCACCACCGTGTCCAGCTTGTCTCGCCAACAGCGGTTGTAGGAGAAGCGCTTCAGGTGGACGACCAGGATGCGCGGCAGAGACCACAGGTCGAACTTCTTGGTGGCCTGTTGGTGTTTCTTACATGTGGGACAATACCTGCAGGTGGAGAAGCTGTTTATCCGAGAGGCTGCAGGAGGCAGAGCACAGTGACTTAGTCTGAGAGGTTTGGGACCAGTACCATGGGTCGTGCTCCCCGAGCGTCTCCATGGTGGTGAAGAGCTCGATGCACTCCCTCAGAGCCACGGTGGCCTTCTTCTTCTGGGGCTGCAGCATGCTCTCGTGCTTCTCATAGGCCTGTGCGTCACATTCACACACATCAGTGCAAAGACAGTTTGCATTTTCCTGCACAGCTCAAAGGAAGAACATCCACGTACTGACCTCTGCCTCCTGCTCGTCGTAACACACCTTCTTTAACTCCGAGTCCCAGTCGATGGCCACCGTGGAATGAGCTGCAGAGAAGATGGAGGAGCAGAGTCAACGGAGCCGCTGGGACGAATAAAGCTGTGATTGTTTTTATGAGATGATTCACACTGACGGTTGAGTTTGAGGACATTCCCGTCGCACGGCAGCGGGCTGATGTTGGCGGTTCCGTAAGAGTTGACGATGCTGAAGGTGAAGAGCTTGGCAGGTGACGAGCAGAGTTTGGCTGCATCTGCTTTGGGTCCGTTCTCCAAGTCGGAGGTGTCTTCCTCTTCCTCCTCAGACTGACCGTTCTCATGCTCCGGGCTCACCTGGTGGTCCATGGCCTCCTCTTCACCTGGACACACAAACAGAGAAACCTCAGCCCCCGTGCTCCTTGAAAAGTACCTTCACAGTCTTTGCCGCGCACCGTCATACAGCCCGTTGGTTTCGTTGCAGGTCCCCGAGTGGTTGCTGCCGTTACTGGAGCTGGCACTGCAGGAGGCGCCGTCCGACAGGGGGCTGCCGCAGCCCCCGAGCCCGGTGCCCGGACTGGATGATGTGGAACATTCGGGTGCTTGACTGCAGCTGGCGAAGGTGGCGGAGGCGGAGGCCGAGGCTCTGCTCTCGCTGTTGGAGCTCGGGGAGAGTTTGACATAGCGCCTGCAGAGAGGAAGCGTCCAGAGGAGATCAATGACCCAAAAGCACAGGTGGGGAAACATGGCGCGAGGCCCTTTGCTCTCCTGCAGGGCGACTGCGGTGAGCTCGTACCCGATGCGCTCTAAGATCCTGTCGTACAGTACGTCTGCGATGAGGTTGTGTCTGGGCACGGTGATGAGTAAAGGCTGCCCAAACAGCATGGTGCTGGTGGAGCTTCCAGCGTGTTTGGAGTGGTGCTCCCTGAAGTAGACCGGCAGGTTCATCTTGTCACTGTCCTCCTCCTGGACCTCGTACCTGCAGAGAACACGGACGCCTTCGTCACACACGTGTACGACGGCCACTCCGGATACGACGCCACGGCACCAACGGCAGCACTTACACAAAGATGTCGTCCTTCTCCATGATCTGGTTCAGACCGTCGTCCCGTCGATAGATTTTGTGGAACCTGTGATTGTAAACGTCCGCCACAACCATCTGGAAAGCCACGGGGGAAGGCGGAGTTTAAACACAGACCGCAGAGCTGAAAGTGTGAAGAACAGTGGTGGTCTTCTAGCACTCACGTTCTCTGAAGGGAAGCCGCAGAGTTTGGACAAGGTGCTGCACAGGTCTGTCACTGTGCCCAGTTTGGGAACCACCACTCGATACTGCAGGAAGATCACAAACAATTCCATCTCCACCAACTGTCAGGGGGCAACTCTGAAGCTCCGGCGTTTTCAGGCTCACCTGCGTGGGTCTGGACTGAGGGTCTGATCGCACCAGGAAGACCTCCATGGTCCGGTCCTTCTTCATGGGCAGAGGCAGCGTGAGGTAGCAGAATGGGTCGAAGGTGACGGACACCTTGGAGCACTCTGGACACACCAAGGTGGATTTGAAGAGGCCGTGGAAAATGTCCACGATGATGGAGTCGTTGCGCAGACGGTGGTTTGTCCAGGCTTCCTTAGCCACGATCTGTCACAACAAACATCCGATCATGGACAAGAAACAGACAGTTCTCCTGATAACACGAGCACGTCCGTGTCCAGCATATGAACGATGAGTGACGTGCCTCATCGGGGCGGCCCTCGGCGTCCCTCAGGGCCAGGTAAGGCTTCTTCTTGACACGGTTCAGATCTTCGTGGAGCCCGTCCAGCAGGAAGGCCAGCAGCTCCTGCGAGTCCTGCTGCTGGTAACCCGAGAACTGAGGGGCGAAGCGTCCCACCTGCGTCTGGATGGAAACAACACACACGGTCATCGGCACCTTTTCCATTCAGGCGGGATCATCCTCCGTTCGCTCCCACTACGGAGGCGGACCTCCTCAGGCTTCACCCACTTTGAACGTCCGTGGTGCCACGTAGCTGCTGCGGCTCAGCCACATCTGCTTCACCAGATCAGCGTAGGCCTCAGCGATTTCTCCTCTCATTCCCAGAGGATTTTCTCGGTTAATCTCGGCCTCGTACTGGTCGTTGAGGAAGTAGTCTGTGAGGGGGGATGCGTTGCTCAGGCACTGAGGGAATAGGACAGAGAAATGTCAACGCTTGGATGTGAAGCTCTCTCTCTGCCATAAGGTTTAAAGCTGCACTTGTTTACCTGGAGGGCTGAATTCATGAAGCAGGTGTTGCCCAAATTGCTGAGGCCACAGAGGCCGGGCTGAGACTGGGAGTCTCTGTAGTTGTAGGAGGAGCTGTATGAATTGTAGCTGCCCAGTCTGAGAGGAGCAGATTCATTCGTTTTAATTCTCTGATGAACACAGGAATCCTGACATTGAATGATGTCACATATTTACAGAGTTTAGACAAATCAAATGACATGAATACAATTCCTGCTGCACTGAACAAGGGTGAACCACAAAACCCAGTGATCCACAGGACATGTGAATTATGGACTAAATAAATAAGATCCTTTTCTGATTGAGTAAAGGGAACAGGCTTCAGAATCCAAAACGTTCTGAGTCTGGTGCTGAAAAACACGAATGCTGCTGAAGTTCAGTAACTGTGTTCTCTCACCACATGATGAGATTAAAGTCGCTGATACTTAATATTCATCACTCTGCTCTTGAATTGTTGAACATGGGCACGACACAAACACGACTTCAAACTGAGGATGATGTTAAATGTTAAAACTATGAAATGAATTCATAAGATGATTTTTTTAAATGGAGACAAATGTTTGAGCTACTTCAATAAATGCTCCACACTCCCTTCATCTTCACCTTCACCACAAACATGAGGGATTAGAGAAACTCGCCTGTTGCCAGAGGAGGTGCTGTTGTTCAGCGTGTATCCGGGGCTACTGCTGCTGTCTCCGTTGGCGACTGCTGATGAGATACTGGCTGATGAGTTACAGGAGAGTTTGGGGGAGGTAGTGAAATTCCTGGATGGGGTCGTACTGGATCTGTTGAGCAGAGGCAGAAACACAACATAATATAGAATCTATAATATAACCCTACGGTTGCTCTGATCCAGTTGAAGCAGCAGCATCTTCTCTGACAGAATCAAAAGGCAACAGGAAGAGGGGATGGTCTTACTTGGGATGGGAGGCCTGTCTGGGCCACGTTCCATCTTCATTCTTGCGCTCGATCACCAGCACCTGTGGGAAAACGAGCCGAGTGAGAGCAGAGCTGGCAACGCTGACACTCATACGCCGCTGCTCCAAACCGGGCCCGGACTGAGGACGGTGCCAGCGGCCGAGGCTCAGTCCACTCACTACACCTGAACATGTTTGTTTACTTATTCACTGAGCCGATGGAAACACAACATTCCTCAGTTGTAAGGCGCCGTCTGAAGCAGGATCTAACCACGCCATCATCCTGCGCGCGTACTACGATGCATTAGACTGTTTTCTGGTGTCATGTCTGTGGATGAATAATAAATGTGCTGAGTGGAACCCGTGTGCTGGGCTGAGGCGCTCTTTCAAAGAAACCAAGGAGAGAGGAAGTGTGGTCAGCGATCAGACGCTCATTTGCATATTACAGCGGGAGAGTACCTGGCCCTGGAAGAGACCGGCGTCCTGCACGGTGCTGTCAGGCTTGTTCAGCTGCTCGTAGGTGTTGCTCATGTATTTGTTCCAGAGCCGCGTCTCCTTCTCCGACGGGATGTTGAACAGCGTCCTCATCTCCTTCTCGATGGTATCTGGAGAAACGGGGATTTGGAGATGTATTGATCCGCTGAGTGGTCAGACATCGGTCCACCGGTGATTTGCAGTGTCACGCAGACGCTCACCGATAGTGTCGGCTTTACTGAAATGACGTGTGACTAGATTGTCCATGTTGTCATTCTCGCACAGGTTCAGCTCCAGCAGGTAGACCTCCACCTTACAGTGCTTGACAAACATGCCATGTTCAACCACCTGGAGACAGAAGGAGGACACTGAGGAGCCTGATCTTCTGGTAAATGGCTGAGATGAATCAGTAGGCTCCAGCTTTACCTTCCTGGCGATGGGTCTCTGACCATCAAGGCAGCGGTACCAACTGACCAGCTTATGCCAGGCCTCAGTGGGCACAAGCACATAGTCCAGTTCATCTATGAGGTGCTCCTTCAGGGCCTGGGTCTCCTGGTCTTTATGGAGAAAATACAACAAAACCATGACGACGGACCGAGAGTCGATTTTAAGGCTTTGACGGTTTTCGTTTCTTACAAGTTGGGATTTAAGAAATGAAGCGTCATTTTTATCCGACGTTGTAGAAAATGTTCACAGAGTCAGACCATAAGATTTAGAAGCTTGTGGTGATGAGGGTTGATGTGAGGATACACAGGCTGCCAGGACGGAACAGTAGTAAACAAAATACTGTGGTTCCAGTCTCAATGTGTTGTCTTCTGCTGTGAAGTGTCTGAAAATCACAACAGCATCGATCCTCGTGGTTTGCACCAGTTATGGACCTGAGAACCTCCTCCTGCCCCGTGCACATGTAAACAGCCAAACACTGAAAGGGTCAAAACCCGATAATGGCGGGACTGAAGCTGGACGAGTCCTTTACCTGAAAAGAGTCCAGAGTTATCGACTGGTCCTGGACAGAGACTTCTTTCACCCACATTGTACATGTCCCAGCTGTCGAAGCCCACATACTTCTTCCACTGTTTGAACCACCGGCTGTCGATGAGATACCTGCAACAGATGATCAATGAAAGAGATGGATCATAATCACGTGGATTATCAGCCACGTGGTTCATGAAGGGGCGTCTGGAAATGACTGTGAAAGATGTGAAATGGTGATTACAGACAGGTTTGAAGGGACAGGACTCAGGTTCATGACAACCAGGAACATTACGCAACAGCAAACCGCCGCGGCGTCTGCAGATATAGTAACAGCGAGCGAGCTCGACTTAATCTCATCACAAGGGAGAATCTCCTTCCGTTAATAAGCTCGTTAGCAACTATTCACATGACGGGATTTTGTGTTTCGATTTATGCAACAAATGTCGTGTGACTGAGTTGAAATAAAGTGTGGGATGATCTTTGCCCTTTGACCCGGAGATGATTTAGCAAAACTACTCCGGTGTCACAGAGCCAGTAGAAGATATGACGAGAGGGAGCTGCTCCATTGATTTGAGCCCGAATGAAACACCGAGTATAAACAACTCTGAGCAGTTTCACATTGTGTTCCAGCCTGAGCTGGATGTTTCACAGCTGAAGCTGCTGCCCCTCGCTCAGATTAAACAGGGCAAACCACAGGGCTCATTATCCATTTGACTTTGCTCATGTCAGACAGATTTGCTGAGTCTGTCCCAGTCCGGGTGTTTACAGATCCAGAACAGTCTCAGCTAACACGTCGAGTGACTTTACGTGTCATATCACTGCAGGCAGGTAACGCCATGACATAATACTCCCGTCATCCATCCACTAGTTCCCGATAACAACCCCGACAACGAGCCGGTCTGACCGGCACCACGACCCACCATCCGAGTCCGGGGCCTAACGAACCCGCCGGCCAGTCTTCACAACAACAACACCCGGTTGTCACAAAACAACTCATTGCGGTTGGGGATGGGACACGTTAGCTTTCGAGTTAGCCTTGTTACTCGGGCTGTGAACGTCCAGTGCTATTAGCCGTTCCTCCGGACAACCGTGTGAGCGGAGCCTCCGTGGAGCCGGACTGAGACGAGTGATTTTAAATATTCGCATGCTAACAGGTTAAGCATTGAGCTGCCCCAAACATCAGCTTTCAGGGCAGCTTCTGTTGTCACAATCCCGACCATCAGTGTCGTTAGCTTGCCCGCTTTAGCATGCTAGCATTTCCTGTTCCGTTATCCTCGGCTAACGTTAGCTAGCTGGTGCTAACAGAAACACCCATGGAAACGGTGGCCGACGCGGGCTCTCACCATTCGTCGCCCTTTCTCAGGGTTGTTTTCAGGAGGGAGCCGATGGTCTGTTTTTGGCTCTCGGTTGAAGGGGTTGGCATTTGAGCGGCTACCGGCTCCGAGTCCGAGTCCGCCGCGCCGCCCGACTCGGGTCCGCCTCCCTCGGCCATCATGCAGCGACTGTGCCGGTATCGCGAACGCGCGTTTGTGTGAGCGTCAGATCAGCGCTGTTCACGGAAACACTCTTCTTCTACGGTCAATAGAGGGAGGCTCAGACTTTGCGCTCCAGCGACACCTCGCTGTCATAGAGGGAACCCGCACACCGGGTTATGACGGTGAAGTACTCGGTGTGTGTGTGTGTGTGTGTGTAATCATGGTGCACATGCAGTGAATTAGACGTGTGCATTAAGTCAAAACAAACTTTACATTTTGCAAAACAAAGGGATTTTACTTTACAAAATAATCAGTCTACACAATTTAAAAGCAACATTCCACTCACACAAACAACCATATTCTTTGTCAATATAACTAATCAGTTCTGTGTCTATGTCCAGAACAGCTCTACTCATATTACAAAGTAGTTCAAGCTCCTTAACATTGAATAAAACATGGTGGAGATCCTCAAATGGAATTATAACCTACTGTTAAAACATGATCATACAAATGAAATGGGGCCAACAAAGCTAGATGGCATGACAGGAGAAAATACAAGCACTGGGTATTTCTCATTCTACGCTTGAAATCTAAAAGTAATGTATTTTAATAAGAAAACAATTCAGTTCCTCCCAAATATTTTTCTTTGGGGCAAAAAACAAAGAATGCTTTCAGTTTGCACGAGACAGCAGCAGAACCAGTGTATTCAAAGGGATTCAAGAGATTTCACAGGCAGGAATGAGAAAGTAATTCAAGTGAGAAAACAAGGACCACACGGAGGTGAATGTAAACTTTGCATAACATGAAGGGATTTGTCCCGACGCCGTCTTCAGCCAGTAGAAACAGGAAGGACGTCAGAAGATGCCGCTGGGCAGCTCCTTGCTAAACATGCCGTCAAAGTCCAGCTCCCGACTCATCAGATCCTCCTCTACGCTCTCCAGCGCCCACTGGTGGTCAGTCAGCTCCAGTGCCTCCCACTCCGCCTGAAATCCAAGGACAAAGGTCAAATTCACAACTGGTCAAACCACAGCCACAGTAACTAATGATGTTTATACAGGTATAGACCTTAAAGGCTTTATTGGTGTCTGCAGGCATGGCCATGGCTGCACCACTCATCTGCTCCTGCATGATCCTCGACTGATCCGCACCTGTCAATAAACATCAAAGACGTTCACTACCGGTGGGTGGAAATTACTTTTCATGATGTCGAGCTGTTTCCCAGTTCAAGTACCATTATCTTGGCCAAGAATTAAGGAGTACATGCTCCGTAGTCCAAACACGTTCAGGAAATACCAGGAAGCTGAGCTCACCCTGGAAGCAGATACGCACAAAGTAAACACATCAACATCTACTAACGAGACCCGACACCCATGTCCTGAAATGAATGAACGTATATTTATTAGATGTGTTTTTATCACTGTACCAGGAAGCATCGAGTGAGAGCAGCTCTATTCCTTGCTGCAGCATGGGCTTGAAGCGCAGGGTGAGAGGGAAGGGAACCTTCGCTGTGTGAGAGAGAGCGTCACATTCAGGAGCAGGAAGACCCAGGATGTTTTTATCAAAGAGAATCAACACATTTCTGACATAACTCAGTCTGTCTGTTTTTAAAAAGGCTCATTTTGCATCATATGCTGAAAACAAGCAAAGGTCATTACTTGTGACAAATCCTGAGAAGGTCCAGTTGATCCAGCCTCCGATGAGGATCATGGGAAGCACATTGGTGACATTTCCTTTCATCATGTCGGTGAGCATGCTGGGATCTGATCAAACGTTGGAACAAAACAAAGGAGCGTTTTCAGTTTGTCCCGTTTCAGGTGAGCGAAATGTGAACGTCAGCAATGACGACGTGATGAAGGGGAGGAGCTTTAAGAAAGAAAGGATTACCTGTCATCGGAGAAGGTGGAACCACCTTTCTTTTGGTCTTCTTGAAGAATCCATCTTCTTGATTGTTAAAGTAGAACTTCCTCATCAGGAAGGACTGGAAGAGAGGTTCAATAAGACTGTGACAACTGAGATGGATAAACACAGAAGTATGACTGTGTGCGCGCGCGCATGTGTGTGTGTGTGTGTGTGTGACATAACACACCTGTTTGGGAATGTATTTTCCATTTTCTCGGAGTATTCTGCTGCGGATGAGGACCTGACTGCAGAGGCAGGAAGGTTTCATGAGTTTGTCTCCAACACAGCGGAAAGCTCCTGTGACTGAAGGTGGACTCACCTGTCAGACACCTGCTCCAACGTCAGCTTCTTGTCGCTCTGCAGGAGGATGGACACGTAGTGTCGGATCACCCCCACCAGGAAGGTGATGAAGACGATGGGCAGCACCACCCACAGCCGGATGTTGGAGTCCAGCAGAAGCTCCGGCTCCGCCATTCGGGCTGGTGGTTCAACTACAGAACACACACACACACACACACACACACACACACTCACTTTGAGTTGAACCTTTAATGGACAGTGACGTCACGGGGCGTTTCTGTGACAGTCTGATAAACAATGAAGGCGCTTTAGCTTCGTCAGCCTCCTCGGAGCTACAGCCGGATGTCACTGACGCTCCGTGAAGCTAACAGGCTAACAGCGTCACTACAAAGTGTCAGACCGAGCCAAGCCCCACCCAACAGAGTGCGGACAGCCTGGTGTTGAAAACAAACACCTACAGGACCTACAAGGACAAAGTGAAACTACACACGGACCTGGAGACACCGCTGCTAATGTTAGCTAGTTAGCTGTTAGCTAGCAGGCTGGCTACCTTCTTCCCGCTGGCCGGGTCACTCCGTTGTGTGGATGGAAGCTGCCGGTGTCTCCTCAGCACAGTGGCCGCCACTCGCAGCGTTTCTTCCGCAGCTGCGAGACACGCGAATCATGCGCGACCCGCGGGAGTTGGATCGACCGGGAAGTCTTTTCAACAGATCCTGGGATCCAGCGCTGCGGCCATTGCGCTCCGGTGTTGTCTCCAGGGATGGGAGCAGATTCTGCTTCGGCTACTCATCCCGCATCTCGGCCTGGCTGAGACTGCAGCGCCCCCCTGCGGTGATGGGGGGAGCGGCCGCTCGGTGCCCAGCGCTTCAGGCTCGAGGAGGCTCATGTTGGTCATCTCACTCAGTTCATTATAGAACCGATAGGATCGAAATGTGAAAGATTATATGAGAAATTAAAATAAAGCCTCTGTCTGAATGGACAGCTGTGATGTTGCTGCTCCATAAAACATCAAGAAAACTCAGAAATAAAGGAGGAAAAGAGAAACGGAGAAGGTGATTCAACAACGACAGAGTACAGATACATAATGCAACACCACACTACTCAACTTTTCAGGAGTATTGATCAGAAAAGGACATTTTACACAGTCGTCACAATTGTTTCAAGACCTCAAAAGCATTATTGATTCTTATTTAGGTATGAATTGTTGTATCAGCATTCAGACATCGTATTCACATAAATGACACAATATTCACACCCAGAATTCCCTCAGGAACCGTGAAATCTTTTGCAGAATATCCGTGTGGCCGACGCGCTGCTGAGAGGAAAACCTTTGTTTCACAGGAACTGATCCAAAGGCATCTTCTCCTGCCTGCCTTACATCAAAGGCAGGAGAAATGTAAGAGTTGGTCGAGGGTGAAAAACGAAAAATGTAGGAAATGAAATCACTTTGACAATGAGACAATAAACTATAACAATAATGTATCTGCTGTCACTCTGTATTCACAGTGATAACTGAAGTCGACCCCTCCCACTTCATAGATTTACTTGGACATTCTTGACTTGGAGATGTGCCTGTATGATGACGATAGTGATGACGCCATCAAATGTGTGTCCAAATAAACAGCTCAGTGCTGTTTGAGAAGAATCCAGAGTTCACCTGCACAGTGAAAGCACCCGGCGAACAGAGCCCCGTTCACACACATGTAGAATAAGCACAGGAAACCAAAGACGGTAAGTGAGACTGGATCACAAGTCAGATACGGGTCGTCTCGAGAAAGAAATATAAGCGATGGAGCCTCTGTGGGGCCAAATTCACAGTGTGAGGAGGAGACACTGCAGCTACAGTGACCATGTGTCTGTAGGTTCACTGGAGACCAGACCCAGAAAACAGGCTGAGATCACACGGGGACATTCAAATGAAAATGTAGTCGGATCGCACAAATGATTCAAAAACAATGATTTTGACTTTATTCCAACAAATACTTTGACTGGTCAGGGGCCCAGTCTGGCCTCCCTTTAACTTGGGGCCCCAGGACAACTGACCTGGTTGTCCACTCCCACCACTGAACCCATGAACCTCTATGATTTCATTTTTGGAAATGAGGGATTTAGGACATTTGACCCCATGTCATCAGGGAGCTCTGAAAAGTATCAACGTAAACACGCTGTCTTTAATACATTGTTGTATGTTACAGAAATGAATTCTGACACAGAGCTGGACCGTTACACCATGGACCTGTGGGGCGAGGTGGACAATGTGTGCTACATGAGAGACATCTTGGACCGTTTGGACAATGTCATTCTGCCGGCGGAGCAGTTCAACAGCCGCCCGCCTCACGTGGAGGAACATCTGAGTGGTCTGGAAGCTGCTTACACCCCCGAGGAATCTGCCCCGGCCTCTCCAGCCTCCGTGCAGTCAGAGTCCGAATACGACGGCCTGTGTGACTTTGACCAAAGTCTGGGCAGCGTCAACTCCATGACCACGTCCATCGAACCAGATCCCGCGTTTCCATTTCCAACCACTAAGCCCCGGTTCAGAATCGCTCAGCTGGACAAGGAGAGCCGGAGCAAAGCCAAGGCCAAGAAGAAATACCGGGCTTCTGACCAGCAGCCTCACATCTCCGCCGGTCCAGTTTACAACAGCTGTCACCAGGCGTACGGACATCATGCCGGATACAATGGTGTTTACTCCACAATGGAGGCCGCTCATGCTCCTTCACCTTATTCCATGGCTCCTCCTGGATATGGGCACCATCCACACATGGTGCCTCCAGGTCAGTCTGCACCATATCACTGGGGACAAGCCATGCAACCCAGCAGCTTCCAGTACAACCACGGACCTCCCCAGAACCAGGGACAGGTGAGATATGGAGACGTGGACTCTGTCATGCAGTGACCTCAGTCACAGGACACTGAGTGTGTTTGTGTCCTCAGAACATGTGGCAGCCTCCAGGACAGGACATGAACATGTCTGCTGTTGGAGTCATGTAAGTATCGCTCACCTTCATGTAAACAGCCACACACTGACGGGTCGAGTCACTTCACTGATCCACGGGTGGGTGTGGCCAAGTATCCAGGTTTCCACATTCACAGGAAACACAGAAAACAAACACGGCACTGAAGATCTGCAGAACATCTTAGTGAAATAAACAAAAACATCAAAGATAAAAAAGAGACTATGACAATAAAAAATAAACAGACGCCCACTATAGATTTAAAACTGCAGACGCACTACTGATCTTTGTATTTGTGTAGAAATGGAGAGATGATGTACAGACTTCAACCAGGAGCCAACTTCGCTCCTTTCACAGCCGTGAAGAAAAGCACCTCCAGACCTCAGTAAGTCAAACCGGTCCGACGCACCGGCACCAGGAAGAACACAACAAAGACAATGGGATGATGAAACCACCACATGTCACATGAGCTCTGTCTTCTGTTGTTGTTTCCCTCAGGAGGCAGGAACCAGAGGGGCCCTACATCAAGAAGCCCCCCAATGCCTTCATGCTCTTCCTCAGTGAGCAGAGACCTCACGTTTTAGCAGAAAGGAAAGCGTCAAAGAACGCAACAATCAACAGCAACATCATCAACTCCATCCTGGGAACAAGAGTAAGAGTCACCACACAGCATGTCTGTCGAGCTCAGGGTCGACAATCACCAGTCTGTTATTGTACATAGTTGAGTAACCTGACTGTTGTTGTTGTTGTTGTTGTTGTTGTGTGTGTGTGTGTGTGTTCACAGTGGAAGATGATGTCAAAAGATGAGCAGGACAAATACTATGAGATGGCCAAGAGGGAGAAGGAGATCCACAATCAGCTCTATCCAGAATGGACACCATGTGACAATTACGTACGTCTCATATCCATCATTTATTATTACCAATGACATGGATGATGGATGATGGATGGATGATGGATGGATGATGGATGGATGACATGTTTGTTGTTGTGCAGGGTAAGAAGAGAAAGAGGACCAGAATGAAGATGAATAAAATGGGTGAAGGTAAAAGAATCTCCCTGTGAATCAGTGTTTACATGTGATACCTGACTGAAACTACACGTGTGTTACATGTGAGAACAACCACAACAAAAGAGGTTTGTTGTGGGGGGATGTTGTGCGTCTCACTGATGTTTTCGTTCATGCTGCAGGTTCTGGATTTGAATCCCAGGATTTTAACCTTCAGCCCAAGTGGCCGTGCATGTCCTCAGCTCAGACGCCTCTGATGGGACCTCCTCACCTCCCCTCAGTGACCAATGATGTTTACTCCAACATGCCCAACCCCGCCCAACCCTGCCAACAGAACCCACTCAATCCCACCCTGACCAACCCAGCCCAGCCAAACCCACTTGCACTCAATCCCACTCTACACAATCCAGGCCAGCCCAACCCACTCCCACTAAATCCCACTCTCCCAGGCCCACATCCCCCCAACCCAACCCTACCCAATCAAGCCGTGCCAAACCCACTGCCGCTCAACCCAACCCAACCCTGCCAACAGAACCCACTCCCACCCAATCCCACCTTGCCCAACCCAGTCCTTCCATGCCCACTCCCACTGAGTTCCACCCTGCCAAACCTAGGTCATCCAAACCCAAACCCACTCAACCCCACCCTGCCCAGCCCCCATCCACTCAACCCCACCATGCCTAACCCAGGTCATCCAAACCCATACCCACTCAATCCACCCAACGCCACCCTGCCCAGCCCCCATCCACTCAACCCCACCCTGCCCAGCCCCCATCCACTCAACCCCACTCTGCTCAACCCAACCCGGCCTGGCCCACTCCCACTCAGCTCTACCCTGCTTTACCCAGCCCATTTAAACCCACTCCCACCCATTTCCTCACTGCCATTCTCAACCACAACTAGCTCTATCCCACTCAACCCCACCTTGACCCCCATCACACACGATCTCTCCATACCCAACCCCATCATACTCAATACTGCCCCACCCAACCACATCCTACCAAATACTGCCCCACCCAACCACACCCTATCAAATACTGCCCCACCCAACAATGGGCTGCCCAACCCCAACCCACCCAATCCCACCCCACACCACCTGAACCCTGACCCCTTCCAGCAGCTCCAGTCCTCTGACTGCAGATTCGACACACTGTGAGATGCTTCTATCCCCACAGGCTGGGTCCTGGTCCTGGTCCTGGTCCTGGTTCCAGATCCTCAGAAGAAGAATGATACCAAATAAACATTCTTTGTATATACGTGTGTTTTGGTGTGTTTCTGTTCTGCTTTGATGATGGAAAACAACTGGTCAGCTTCAGTTGTCATTAAAACTCAAAAAATGTTCAGTACGTCCACTTTTACTACTGTAAAAACATGGCCGCCTCCATATAGAAGGGCCACTCATGTAAATATACATTAACAGGCTAATTGAAGGGTTATTGAAAAAAAATAAAGTATGTGATTATAAATGTATGAAAATGTAAGTGTGTAATTGTTAAGCAATATTTTTAGAAGTGACAAAAATAAGCTAAATGTTACACACTGCACCTTTGATAGTGTGTCTGGGAGCCGTACACATCAACTTCCGCCCGCTCCCAGCTAACCCCGCCCCGCGGGAGTGGAAGCTCGCTCCTCACAAAGCGCTCGAACGCACTTCCCGTCACGCCATTTTCCATCGACGTCTGAAGAAGCAGCTGGAAGCAGCTGAAGATTTCTTAAACCAGATCCGTGACCAAACATCATCACGGTAAAGTCTGAAAGTTTCTCTTTAGAAAAAGAGTCTGTGGGCACCTCGATCGCCGCGCGCACGATTCGATTTCCGGTTTAAAAGATCTCTGGTTGTTGCACGAGCGGCGCCGAGCAGGCCTCAGGCAGGCGGCAGCCATCTTAGCTATCACGAGCAGGCTAGCTGTGTTTGCTAGCGTTGGACCCACAGCGTCGGCGTGTGATTTGAAATGGTAGATTTGTGAAGCGCAAACAATGTAGTGAATTTATACTCGACCAGTTACACAATGTGTTTGTTCCGATGAGCCTGTGTTTGGTATGTAGATATGCTAACGTTAGCTTAGCATGCTAGTCCTACTGAAAAGTAGGCCAAGCTGCAGGGGGCCGAGCATTTCTGTGAATTGGTTCAAAAACGTATCTGTTGGAAACCTGGAGGGTTTCCAGTCGAATTCATCGACTTAAATCGTACTTTGTTTCTTTCAAGTTTTCACGACAAAGAGCAACGATTTGAATTGTCACACGACAAAGAGCTTTCATGTTTTACCTGTTGTGATTTTCCACAGAAAGCTGAGATCAGACTCAGTGAAACAGAAGCTCGTTAAAGCAGATCACTCCCTGCGTGTGATCATTGTCACGTTTCATTGATCTGACCTGTAAACGTCATTATTGGAGTGTGATTGTTTTAATTGACTCTGTTGCCTTCTCCTCTCTGACCCTCAGGATTCAGCCATGCACCGCGATTGTCCCCTGGACTGTAAAGTCTATGTTGGGAATTTGGGCAACAATGGGAACAAGACGGAGCTGGAGCGATCGTTTGGCTACTACGGCCCCCTGCGCAGCGTGTGGGTGGCCAGGAACCCCCCGGGATTCGCCTTTGTAGAGTTTGAGGATCCGAGAGATGCCACTGATGCGGTGCGCGAGCTCGATGGAAGGTAGGAAGCCGCCCAACGTAACGCCGGTCTCCGGCGCAGAGCGGCCCCCGTGTCTAACGTGGATGTGTTGTGCAGGACGCTGTGTGGGTGTCGCGTGCGGGTGGAGTTATCAAACGGTGAGAAACGAAGCCGCACCCGTGGCGCCCCTCCATCATGGAGCAGACGTCCCAGAGAGAGAGATGATTACAGGCGGCGCAGTCCACCACAAAGGCGAAGGTGACCTTCACATTCTTTGTTTGACCGTCGCCCTGGGCGACAACACTTATATACATATTTATTATGCTCCATGAATCCACTTTCTTACCCACAGTACAATTTACAGATAAGTGTTTCACATTTGATCAGTAATGCATTTCTATTGTTTGTAATTCTTTTCTGATTTTACATTTGTTAATGTTGAAGTGTCTCAGGCAGTTTCATCATCATTTACATTTTAGATCATTGAATGTGCAGATTCAGATTTGATGTAGTCTTTACAGTCCAGTCTTTTTATAGCCAAAGTGCATCGTTAAAGTATGTAAACATGTCTGTGCACTTTCAGATGATGTGGTAAATTGAAATCAAAGTAAAGTGTGTATTAGATTTTGGGGGATGAAAGCCCCGATGTGATGCTTTAATTTCCTTTTGTTTGAGGATGCATTTTATTTTTCATCTATATTAATAAGAATGAAACCCGTTGCAGAGCCACCACCATGCCTCTTCTCACCACCCTCTGAGTCAATCAACTAGTCCTCTTTCAGCATCATGTGACTGCTGACCATCGTGCCCCAATCAGCTTGGCTGGTGCTGTCACATGACCCGGGCATGGCCAGTCGTCAGGTTGCACCAGCCCATTGGTTCCTCAGCATGCCGTTTTCAACCTCCTCCTCCTTCAACCTTAACCCAAACGGCAGCGGCCCTCCTCACATTCCCGACCAATCAGCGTATTACGTTTCCAAATGTCTACAACCTACCAGCAGCAGCCTTCGGCTAACCAATTAAAGCAGGGAAACAGCCACAGCCAGCCCCCATCTGCCTGCCACCTAATCACCTTGCAGCATCTGGCCTGTCCTATTCAGCCAATTCTACCTTCCCGGCCGACAGTCTGCTTCCCTTTCGTCATATCTAGCTTGTTGAAAACCAAAAATACTAGTAAGTTTTCCTGCTTCATTCAGTACACTGCTGATAACAGTTGTTAAAGTAAAGAGTCAGCTGGTTTGAAAGGGTTGCTCTTTTTTATGATTTGAAACAAGTTTCTTTTTGTAGTTTCTCCTCCACCATTTTTGTAGTTCCTTGTTTCTAATGGGAATGCTCACACTAAAGTTAAACACGTGTCATTTCCTAAGTTTATGATTGTAGATAATAGTCTGATGTGTTAACGGGGCTCGGAGCAGAATTATGAAATCTCGTATATCAAAACACTCTCAGCCCCTGAATCGAAATAAGAGTATGTGTAATGCTGAATGGTTGGTTTTAGCAGATCACATTTAGATTTCTGTATTTTTTTCTTTTCATTGATCTTTAACTTGAAGTGCAGTGGAACAGTTTCATAAAGATGGCGTCCTGTGGAGGCTTCGTGTTAAAGCGCACAGGGGGTGGTTCTGGAACGGCCGAGAGGTGATTCCCGACCATCCCCGCCTGAATGAGCTGGATCCACTGCCACATTCACCAGAGAATTTTTTATGGAAAGTTCACAGTGAAAATATTTAGAGTTACCAAGATAATCAAACAGCTGTTTGGAGGAGGCCCATATGAGGAAAGGATTAAAATAGCATGGAGCTATACGGGTGCTTGGCTCCGACTCTTTGGTTCTGACCTGCTGCTGTTCTTCCTGTGCAGATCCCCACGCAGGAGGAGCTTCAGCCGCAGTCGTAGCAGGTACGGTCTTGTCGCAGCGACTCTCCTGTGCTGTGAAGTGAGCTTGAGCTGATGTGGTGCTTGGTCTCCTGCAGGTCTTTCTCCAGAGACCGGAGGAGGGAGAGGTCCCTCTCCAGGGACAGGAACCACAAACCTTCAAGATCCTTCTCCCGATCACGGAGGTGCCCACGCGCTCTTCATGTTCCTATCTGTCGTTGAGTGTTTGCTTCCTCCTGTGACGCTTCCTGTGTTTCCACCCTGCAGCCGCTCCAGGTCCAATGACCGGAAGTGAAGGCCCGTGTGAAGATGCAAAGGGAGCTCGAAATGAACGCTTGTGTAGCTGTGGTGGTTCTCGCTGGACTTCAACATTGTTCATTTTTTGTCGGTTCTTTTTTGTTTTTTTTGTTTTTTTTAAACAATCAAGATTTTTAGTGTCCCTACTGTTTTTGCTGTCTTTGTCATTTTCAAATACTTTTGAGTGGGTGTGTACCAGAGACGCCTCGCAGCTTGTACCGCCTCACATTCCACTTAACCAGTGAATCGCCTGATACCTTTTGGGTTTTTTTGAATGTACTGTGTAGTTCCACTTAGTGTGAGTGTAGTTCCTCATTTCCATTGTGAAACCCGGAGACCTCGGCGTCTCCCTGGAGGAAGGACGGGGACGAGCCGTCCTCCCTCTCTGTTCTGAGTGACGACATCGAGCTACTTTCTTCATACTGAAGGTTTCCATCTGTTCGTGAAGATGCAAATGAAAGGCGTAGGTTTTATACGAAAACAGTCGTTATTATTCAGTCGACTTTTTGTCAATGACATTTTCCATTATTGTCTTGTTTCATACTCTGTGAAATGTCTCAATAAAAATACTGGTTGGTAAACATTGTCTTTGTCCCAATGCATTTGACCAAAGAACATATCTGGTGTTTATCCAGGTTGTTTCTTCCTTATTCGTAAAATATACTTTATATTTGAAAGTGAATTGTTTCAGGTGGCACCTTATTTTCTCTGCTTCTGAAACTAACGACCTTTAAACCCACTTCCATGTCGCTTCCTGTTGCAGATCATTTCCTGGTTCTATGGGTCTTATTCATGCTTCAGCTGTAACGTGCTACTTCACCACCAGGTGCCACTTGACCCTACTCTTCACCCTCAGGAAATACAGTAAGAACTATACATGTTTACACTGTTTATTTTTCCTAAACATTTGGACAAATTCATACTTTTACTGTGAAGGATGTGAATTCATGTACAAAGACGCTTTAAGATTAAACCGCATGTCATTTACATTAATTGTAGGTTAGTGCACATGTGACAGACATTTGAATCAAAATCTATCTATTGGTGAGAATACGATGGTTTGAAACCCAAGAAGCCACATTCTTTGATTTTGTGAATATGAAATGAAAAGTGAAGTCATGAGGTTGTGTAGATGTCCTTATGTAATCAGCTGACAGACTTTCACCCTTTCACCCAGAGAAGTGATGAGACAGTGAAACATCTGTGTCCCTGAACTGGTGATAAAGAATCTGTTGAAGACTTTTTACATGAACTTCCGTCAAAGGTTCCTGAGCTCACGTGACTTCATATTCACCTGCAGCTCCAGCTCCACTCCGCAGAGCTTAAAGTTCCGCTGTTAAAACGTTTATTCACCGAATGAAAATATCAAAGGGTGACGAAGGTGGAGCCGCGTGTCTCGGACCCGCGCTCCCTCTCCCCCTCTGTCCAATGACAGTCTCGTCCCACCCAGGAAAAACCCACGAGCCGTGTGAGTTCACGCAGACGGTCCACGTGAACCGGCACAACACCACAACGGCCACGCTCTCAAATCGGCGCGCGCTTTTTTCCCTCCAATGACTCGAGCTCCCGTGACGTCACCACAGCGGTGACTTACGGTATATCCACGCACACATGGGACTCGCGGGAAATCCACAGAAAGCGGTGGAACTCCAACACCCTCGTTATGTAATGAAGAGAGTTTGTCCGTCACGAGTTCACCAGAATCAATCATCATCAGACGTGTATTTAAATGATAGATTTCATTTACACGTCATGTTTACACATGTGTGATGTAGTTTATTACGTGTCCTTGTTTTCTGAGTCAATGAAAAATCAATCAAAATGATTGTTTTTGAAGGAGCCGTCACGCTCACTGACCAATTGACCAAATCAATGGATCCAATATAAAGTCATGGCTTTGCCTCGAGAGCAGCTGGAATCTAAGACAGAAAGGCTTCGGTGTTCGTTACAGAAATCACCTGCTTCTGTCTTCATGTGTGGATCTGGACGTTCAAACCTCCAGGCCGAGTTCAGACGAAGACACTCGGCTGAGAACCGACAACAACAAAGTCCAGGGCGTCTCAGCTGCTGCCCGTCCAACGGGAGTTCAGTCTGAACAAAGGAGTCGCTGAGGCCCCTCGGCTCTTCAGTGGGTGGTGGGCCATGATGAGCACTGGGCTGAGGGTCAAAGGGGCGGAGCCTCCACACCTGCAGCACACAGAACCTCATGGGAACAATGTTCTCAAGGTTCCACACACAAACATGTCAGAGGAGAGAGTGAGGTCACAGGAGAGTGAGGTCACAGGAGAGTGAGGTCACAGGAGAGTGAGGTCACAGGTGAGTGAGGTCACGAGGTCACAGGTGAGTGAGGTCACAGGTGAGTGAAGTCACAGGAGAGTGAGGTCACAGGAGAGTGAGGTCACAGGAGTGAGGTCACAGGTGAGTGAGGTCACAGGAGAGTGAGGTCACAGGTGAGTGAGGTCACAGGTGAGTGAGGTCACAGGAGAGTGAGGTCACAGGTGAGAGCTGCAGGTTCAAACAGATTCTCTTAAAGGTGCAGTGTGGAATTATTCCTGCTTCCATTGGTGGAAACTGAATATAACACAATAATGTTAAAAACTTGAATGCAAAGAAACCAGGTAGGATGAACACAGAGTGTTCATAATAAAAATCACTGCACACAAAAAATAGAAAGTGACAATTTGTTGAAGTGACGCTTCCACAGAAACATCAGCAGCAGGTTCAGAAAAAAACAGAAGGTTCAGTCCTGTGAGGTTCTTGTGACATGCGCATGCGCAGTGAACCTGGGGCTCTTGTGACATGCGCAGTGAGTCCGAGGATCTTGTGACATGCGCAGTGCGGCGCACTGTCCCTGTTAGTGACGTTGGAATTTCCTTCTTTACTAGACGAAGCCCCTTCACGTGTGCTCGTGTGTTTACCCGGCAAAATCCACGTGTGAGCGGCTGCCGGCCCCGCCCCTGCACGGGACTGCCGTGGCCCCGCCCACCGGGGTTGATAAAAGTTGAAGTCCGTGTTCTTCATGTCTGAGAGGAAGACTTGGAGAAGATCAGAGTCAGACTCACGGATCAATAACATCAAGCTCAGGAAGGTTCGTCTGTTCTTATAGTTTGTTTTTCACCTGTTGTCACGGTGACGGACACCGGAAACACGTCTGAGGAGGAAGTGGACTCTGATCATGTGAGTACAGATGTTTTCAAAGTTCTCATCGTTTGTTGTTTATTGATAAACTGTTTGTTCAGAATCACTGAGCTGATCAATACCCGGATCAATCCCACAGCTTCTTCACCTCATTCAAACCAACACTCGTTTGATTACAGACATGTTCTTTGATAAGACACGTCCTTTGATATCAGACACGTTCTTTGATATCAGACACGTTCTTTGATTAGACACGTTCTTTGATATCAGACACGTTCTTTGATTAGACACGTTCTTTGATATCAGAAACGTTCTTTGATCAGACACGTTCTTTGATATCAGACACGTCCTTTGATATCAGACACGTTCTTTGATATCAGAAACGTTCTTTGATTAGACACGTCCTTTGATATCAGAAACGTTCTTTGATAACAGACGTGTTTCTGTCTTTAAATGCAGTG